>JBBBDQ010000294.1:717500-987500 GCA_037127315.1 Ascarosepion bandense | reverse complement strand
GGTTTTAGGAATGTTATCTTGTGCCACCACTGCTGCTGCTATAGTGGTGGCCAGCTAATGTCTTACAATAAAGCTGGCAACTTACTGATGTTGATGGAAATAATATGGGATGCTGCCTTGTTTCTATGATGTGAATCCATAAAGTTTTTGGTTTCTTCACGCCCAGCTATGTTAAAGAAATGGGTTTTATCAGAAGCCCCGGCTATGACTTCCTCTTGACAGATATATTCATTTTGTATGTATGTATATATGTATGTATCTCTCTCTCTCTCTAAATACATATATATATATATATATATATATATATATATATATATATAATGGTAAATGCCATTAATGCCCATATATTCATATGTGAGCACTGATATCTATTTTGTGTTGAAAATAATGGGCATGACCCCACTCTCATTCTAATATCAATTCTTCATCTCAGGTGTTGGGCAGAACCTGCCTGACTTGGAACCTGTGTGCATCCAATGTTCTAATTATTTGTAATAAAGATTGACACCAACTGTAGCTATAATCTCTAGAGACAGTAACAAATATCACTGTCTATCAGTCTTGCCTAACATAGACATTAATTTGTAGTAAAATATGAAATAGGAAGTAGAAATGAGTGGAATTTAGTTGCATATATCTGGGTATTTTTTCTTTTTTTTTTTGTGAGCATTATGAATTTTCAAATACAAGATTAACTTGTACAGAAAAGTTCCTTTTCTACTGATCTCTTTCATTCTGTGTTTCAGTGGGTGAGTATCTCAACAGATATATGTTCACACACACAAATTTTTTATCCTATCATAATTAATAGAAGTAGATAGGTTTGCCTATAGTACAGTTCACACATCTCCCCTATGCTTTTTTGAATGGAAGCAGAAGTTTATCCCTTGGTTTCTGTTTATGATTACATTTCCAGTTCCTTTTAAATGCTACTTCAACTCTATAGTTCTAACATCTCCACCTAAACTCTGAAATGTTATTTACTGCTTTATTTTTATATCAGTGAGAGCAAATAGATTTGCCAATCATCCGATTCACATTTCTCCCCAGTCTTTTGAACATGAGCAGAGGCTTATCCTCTGTTTCCTGTTTAGTATTAATTTCTGATTCCTTCTAAAGTCTTCTTCAACTCTATACTTCTAACACCTCTACCTAATCTCTGAAATTTTATTTACTATAGTATTTAATTTTACCTCAATAGGAATAGATAAGTTCATCTATCATCTGGTTCACACTCCGCCTAAGTTTCTTGGACAGAAGCAGATATTTATTACTTGTTTCCTGTTTAAGATTTGGTTTCCAGTTCTTTCTAATGTCTTTTTATTCTCTTTTGCTCTTAGTAGCTCTTTGGGTATTTGGGACATTATTGTCTGGTTTGGGGTGAATTGATTAAGAAAAAAATTACATCATGATTATCACTGTCAAATTCCAGTTGAATTCCTTGGATTCACTTATGCACAAAAACCCTTGGGAAAGGTATTAATCCATCTCTTTCCTCCAGTTATGGGTTAAATAATAGGACAGATTGGGTTCTATAGCCTTAACTGGCAACCAGTCTACCACAGAAAACAATGGTAACCTACTGCGGGATAATCATCTGCCCAGTTAGTCATGTCTCTTTTGAGACATGATTGCCCAAAGCATGTATCATGTATGGCAATTAACTAAATCTTTTCTAAGTTTACTGATACACCTTCCAGTTTGTGATATAAGTTATTCTTAGCCCCATTCTTAGTTTCATCAGACCATCACAGTTAAAACCTGCCATGTTATATCCACAGAGCCAAATCATCCTCATTTCTACCATGCTCCAATTTTAAGAAGAAAGTGTCTTAGATAGCTTTCTCTCAAAAATTGCTACTTTGTGGAACAGGCTCTCACTTGGATGCTTCCCTGAACAGTACAATCAAAACTTCTTCAAGTTAAGGGTGAGTCATTTACATATCCTCATAATTTTAATTTCTTGCTTTTTACTCATACATTCATATCCAATGACTCTCTACCTTGAGTGACTATTGAGCCTTGTATTGGATGAATGTGAATAAATATTTTTGGTTTCACATTAGTTCAATAGGAAGTCAGCAGGACCAACAATATTTTCATTTTTCCAGAAACTCTTTTGATAACCTAGTATCAAAGATTGCACATAATTTGAGAGACTCAAGAATAATGCCTTTTTGTAGCATTATGCAAGTGGAAAATTACATCAAATGCTCTTAATTAGAACAATTCACTGACAAAAGTTAATTTACATCTTTTATATTCCATGTTCGTTAAAGATATGGATGATTATGACTATCCACAACCTTCTATCTTTTGTAACTTTTAGAAATATTTATCTTTTTACTATATCTCCCAATAATCGTTCTGCCATTTATTTACACAAGCTCATTAAGTAGTTTATTCACTGTTTCTCTCTCACTTTTTATGTCTTTTTATCAAACTTTCTAAGTCATCTTTCCTCATTAAAGGCTCCTAAAATTTCAACTTTCTCTTTCTGATTCGAAGTATAAACATTGATTTGTGTCCATTTTCCTTAAAACTTCCTTTTATCTTAAAATTTCTGGCCATGATATCCTCAACATCTTTCTGTAGAACCATATCTCTGTTGCTTCTTCATCTGAAAAGGAAATGGTTTAGAATTTACTACCATATTGGTGATTTATATTATATAGCAGTTCAGCCCTTCTTGTTTCTAATGAATATTTTGTTTCTTATAAAAATAAATATTAGTAGAGAAAATCTTCTCTCCCTTCATTTGTTTTGTCTCCTCAAGATGTAGGTGAACATGGCACTCCACAATTTTCTTCTCTTATAAATAAATTTATTTCTAATCCTTGTTCCACAATTCATTTTCTCCTGCTTGTCAAGTATGATATGCATTTTTTCATCTGTCTCTCTTGCCCTCAATTTGTCCTGTGTGTAACATATTTTCCAAGCCCTTCTTCCTTATTATATTTTCCAAAAATTTTAACTATCTCTTCCTGATGTTAAGCATAAATTTCCATTTTATTTCCATTCTCTCTAAAACCTTTTTGTTGTTCACATGTTTGGTCTGTAGCATTCTCAGCAACTTTCTGTAGCACTTCATTTTTGTTGCTTTTAGTCTTTTCTTTATCTTTGAGGAAATTATCCAGCATTCACTGCAGAAGAGATATCATATAATAGTTCAGTACTCTTTTCTTTGTTATATAATATTAACAATAATAGTTTCTGTTAAATAACTAAAATAACTTTCTTTAGCAAAGAATAAATATTAAATGAATCAATTATTACTTTATTGTTTTCAAATTTTATTCAAATGAAATCATTCAGTGTTATTGATTTTATATCTTAGTACTTTTTCCCCAAATAGATTGTAAAATGTTTGTTTCACATAAGTTACAGGTTTAGCTTACAATATTTTTAGCCAATGTCTCTTTCACAGTGTATAATTCAGTCAGTATATTTGAATTTTTTATAAGTGGTATATGTTTAAAGGTAAAATAAATTCACTCTCACTGTATTAATATCTGCTGGCAAACAATTTATTATTTGGCTGACAGGAAGTCACATAAATAGAAACAATCATTGTTGCTCAGTTTAGACCGCTATTGTCTTTTGAGTCAAAAATGCAACTGGAAAATCTTTGAAAGCTTTTTATCATGTAAGGTGTACTGAGTGTCTGACAGTGCTTGATGTTAGAATTAGATGTTTAACTTTGTGTAGATATTTTCAAATTTTTACTCTTTTTTAAAATTTTTCTCTGCACATTTTGTGTGTTCTTTTTCCCTCTTTTTAATCTGAGCCAGCATTGAATCATTCATTGAGAATTATTCATGGATGTTTAAATATATATATGTAGAATATTTAATCTAATTTTATATAGAATGTATTAAGAGGAAATCAATTCAATGAATTTATTTTCTTTAATGAATCTGTTAAGCCTCAGAATCTTTTTTTATTACTTGTATGCAATATACATAAGTCTTCTAATTTAGGATTCCTTGATTGTCATATTTCTTCAGATTTTTTTCTTCAGGGCAATCATTGTCAGAGGTTAAAGTTATATGGAATAACTATGAATTGATTTTCTGGAGTGATAGCTCAATGGTTAATATATTTGGATGATTTTCATAAGATTGAATTGTCAACACACATCATATAACTTTGTCTTATGACTGTTATTTTGTAAGAAACAATACTTAAATTTAAATCATTTCAACACAATTCATAAGCATTTTAATATATATGAAATGTTGTCATATAAAATAATGAAAGCATTAATTTTTAATTTTGAGGCCAAGTCTGTGTTTATTATTCTTATGAGAACTATTATTCTCATCTTTGTTATTATTATCTTGATGTTTCAGCTGTTGTGCCCTCTGGCCATCATCAGTTGCTTGTTAATCTTGATGACCTTTGGGGATTTTTCAACTAAAATAGTGGGTAGATAATTCTTGTTCTGATGAGCATGTGGAGGAATATTTCATCTAGCTTTTATTTGATACTGCCCATTTATTGCTCGCTCTGTTTCTGCTGATTTTGAGTGCACACTGCCTGGCCTAGGTATTGAACTCTAAAATGATATATCACAATTCACAAATGAACACTTTATCCCAGAAATTCAGACAAAAATAAAGTTTGTGCTCATCATTTTAATGATTGAATAATCTTAAATCCACCATTTTTTTTTTCAAAAGTTTTATGAAATTGTCTAAAACAAAACAACTGTTTTTTATATCATTTTTACAGCTTTATAGTGATTATGAAGATGGACCCCTTGATTACCCTTTGCAGCATTAGTGATTAAATTTCTCATAGGTGCACTTGATTGATGTTGAAGTTACACTCTGCTTGTTGCACCCACACTATCTTCCACCACAGAGTATTCCTTTTAACTTTTTCAATTCTTATCAGCAGTGATTCTTTGAATGTCTTCTGATAAGTACCAGTTATTTTATATTTCATTTGTGTATAAATGATATCATTTCATCTCAATTTGAAGCATGAAAAATATTTGTTATCTTTTCTTTCATCTAATGTATCCCTTCAGGAGGTGGGGGATCATGTCTTTCTACAACTTTCTATTTTTGTTGCTACAAACAGTATTTGTTCCCTTTACTATTTCTCCTTGGAAACCCCATCATGGTGTAATGGTTAACAAGTTTGGCTTGCTAGTTCACTTATGACTGAATAGTGAGTTCATTCATCACTGGGTGTCTCCATACTTTCAGCCTTGTGCCACATCTAAGCTATGCTTAGAAAAACATTTAGGACACGTCAACATGGTGTAATGGTTAGATAGCTTGTCTTGCCAGATCCTGTTACAACTGAGTAGTGAGTTTGATTCTTACTGAGTACCCATACTTTTGACCTTGTGCCACATCTAAGTAGCATTTATAAAATCAACTATTCCTCCCACTCCCTCCTCTGCCATTCATTTACACAGCCTCATTAAGTAGGTTATTCAATATATCCCTCTGCACTCTTGACTTCAGTATGTCCTGGGAGTGTCAGATTCTCCAAGCCCTTATTCCTCACTATAGGTGCAAGAAATTTAAAACTTCTTTTTATTCTAAACACAAGGGTCCTGTCCTTTTTGTGTCCATTTTCATTAAAACATGTTAATTGCAACATGTTTTGTCCACTATATTCTCAGCATCTCTCTGTGGAATTATATCTCTGTTGCCTCAATTTTCCTTGTCATCAGTGAATAAATTGTTCAGCATCCAATCAGGAAGGTTAAATGTATATATTTTTATATGTGATGGACATAGGGAAAAATCTGAGACATGTCAGTTAGTTAAGTTCCATTTATGATAACACTTGGCAATCATGTCTCAAAAGAGATATGACTGACTGAGCAGAAGATTTTCCCACAGTAGGTTGCCATTACTTTCTGCAGGAGACTGGTAGCCAGCCATGGCAAAAGAACCCAATATGTCCTGCTATTTAACCCATAGCTAAAGAAAGAAGCAACAGATTAATACCTTTTTTAATGGTATTTGCATGTAAGTGAATGCAATGAATTCAAACTTGGCTCTCTGATTTCTCATTCCAAGCCAATATCCACTGTACCACAATGCACACTGAGATATGTAGTAGGCTATGAAAATGGCTGATAAATAAATTTTCAACACAAGAATTTTTTATGAAGACATGTCAGCTTGGGAGAATTAAAAGATTTTTACAAGCACAAGAAAATGAAATAAGTTTTGTGAGCAACAACTCATTGAAAGCTTGCCATAGAATCCTCCACAAATCACTCTAATGTCTTGGACTGTCTAGCCCTTTAAAACTAGAAGTATCTGAATATTTCCAGTAAGTTTCCCACAGTTATGGTTTGGGAACACATGAATGTGTTCACAATCAGGTAACATTATATTTAAATATAGTGTCAACACCTGTCACATGATCATCTAGAAGTGTCACAAATCTACAAGTTTTGGGGAATTCAGAACCTTGTAAAAATTGAAAATTTTTCAACTATATTTCATAAGTAGTAATAATACCAAGGAGACTAAATTTGGCATCATTTGAAAAAGAAATCAGTTTATCTTCATAGAAAATCAACTTGTAATTTTTAATACTGTTTGTAGATATATCAATTTAATTCCACTAATTCAGGTATACTGGTAGATTTAATAGCTCTGAGAGTTGAATGCCCTCGCCTCACATAGTTTATTACCACTTGGGATGTCAAAGCAGAGGAACTTACCATGAGAGGGTCTTATCATGATGAAAGGGGCTTAAGAAAAAAAAACTTATCATAAAAATACCTTGATTATTGTGCAAAATGAACCCAAGAAACAAAAATCTTGAATTAACCCAAATCTTCAAATTAAGATCAAAATTTCCTTCAGATTTTCCTAGCATTGAGCCAGGACTGATTTAATAAATGAAATGTCTTAAATGCTGATTGGACTAAAAAGAAAATATATACCTAACTTTTTTTATTATCTCATATTATAGTTTTAAATTTTTGCTAAAACCAAGAAAAAACAGAAATACTATTCAAACAAAAAACATTTTGATTTCTATTCTTATAATTTTATAGAAGCAAATAAATGAAAGAAAAAAAGGTCATACTTGAAGACAAAATGGTAAAGTAGAAAGAACTCTATTCAGTATAAATTTCAGTTTATTACCAGCAAGCACCTGGTATTTCCTGAGTATCAACTTATAAAGCTAAGAAAACCAAAGAATTCTTTGTATATTTAAAAGAAAAAATGCCCAGTATGCCACATAGAAGGCCATTATTTCAAATACAAAAAAAATGAAACACTGGGGTTGATGAATTGGGTTGAATTATCTTATAAATATTTGATTACTGTTCAACAAATGAATTTGATTGGAAAAACAGCTTATCATTTCAACAATACAAACACCTGAAGCTGCCTTTTATTTCACGGTTACAATAATGATAAAAATCTGTCAAGTAAGAAATGAGAATGGAATAAAATTTTTAAAAAATGCTGTTTGATAGGCAGCTGCTCCTGTTAATTCTATTCAGAATTTACCATTTAGCAGGAGATTACTTTTTTAAAATCTGAAATCTAGCAGTGCAATACAAAAAAATTGTCATAAGCTGTGAGAAGGGAGGAAAAATAAAAATAATCTGTTTGCACATTTATTTATAAACTAAAAGTAAAATAAAATGAGATGTGTTTATTCTTTAAACTTATATGTAGCAATTTTGACAACCGGTTGTATCATTGTTGTATCAATTCTGTAAAATAGATGAGATTGACTGTTATTTTGTGTAACAAACAGGTTGATATGTCAACGTGTGAGATATCACTAAAGAATTAATTTACTTGTGAACTTCTTTTTCAACTTTTATGTACCACATTCTTTTGTAGCTCTTAAGAAATTTTGTCTTTTTCTTATCTTTTCTAAACATTGTTCTGCCATTGACTTACTCAAGCTTGCTAGGTGGATTAGGCCTTGTTTCTTCACTTCCTCTTGCCTTCAATCTTGGGAGCATCAAATTTTCCAAGCTCTCTTTCCTCGTTATGTACCCTAGAAATTTAAATTATTTCTTATGTTAAGTGTAAGTGACTTTTTTGTTTTCATTTCTTCTCGAACTTTGTTGTTGCTCATATGTGCAGTTCATTATATTTTCAGCATCATTCTGAAGAAGCACGTTTTTTTTGCTTCAAGTCAGTGCGGAGATTGTCCAACATTAGGTGCCAAATAGGAGAACTGATATTATATCACAGTTCAGTATTTTTACTTAGTTTCTAATATTTTATTAGTTTCAAATGAATTTTTTCTATTTTTTAATACTTTGCTTAACTTTTAGAAAGCAACTTTCACTGTCTCAATATGCCTTTAGATTTCAGTGTTGCAATATTTTTTCTCTGCTAAAAACTTCCAAGATATTACTACTGCTGGTATTTTTCTTAAACTGTCTCTCAAAAAATCTTTCAATTTTTTCAATGTTGAATAAATACATTAAATTTGTTGTATCATCAAATAAAGAGATACACAAAGAAATGTAGATAAACTGTTTTAACAGAGGGGTACAACCAAGATGTATATACAATACTTACAGTCTCTTGCAGAAGTAGGTGTTACTTCTCAAAGTTTGTGATAATGACAATGTACATGCTAAGCGCCCATTGTCTTATATGCAACCAGGCAACTGGTATGAGCCATGACACAACAAAAATGTTTTGCCTGAATTTCTGAGATAATTAATTTTTTAAAATCATTTCACCCCAAAATAAGGCAATAAAGCTCTAAAGCACAAAGAGTTACTGAGTGAGAAAATATGAGAAGAAACACATTATTGAGGAGAGAGAACAATAAAAGAACAGAAATTAAGAAGACAGAAGATAATGATTAACATTACATTTAAATTTTTTGAAGATTAAACATGACTGGAATATAAGAGAGAAGAAATTCTCACAAGCAAGAAGTGTGAGAGAAGAAACTATTAGCATAAAACAGCATTTCTTTGTTCCACCATTTTTAACCTTCACAGCTTAGACCTGCCATGCCACTAACTTTGAAGCAAATCAAACTTATTTCTTCTGTATTCTATTGGTGAGAAGTAAGTACCATAACCAGCTTCATCCTACAAACTTCTGTTCTGTGGAACTGATTATCAAGAGAATGTTTCCCCAATCACTACAATTTCATTACAAAACAATTGTTGTCATTTTAATTACATTTCAACTATTTTGTCCTTCAATATAGCAGTGAACGCTGGACAATCTCATCAAAGATGAAGGAAAGACTTGAAGCAACTGAAATGTGGTTATACAAAAGAATGCTGAGAATACCATGACCCAAAAATGCCAGCAATAACAAAGTTTTGGAGAGGATGAAAACGAAAAGGAAACTGATATTTAACATCAAGAAAAGACAGCTGAAGTTTCTGGGATATGTAATGAGGAAAGAGGGCTTGGAGAATCTAATACTCACAGGACAGAGGGAATGAGAGTCAGAAAAAAGCAATGCAAGACATACTTGATAGGCTTGGGTAAGTGGATGACAGAGTGGGGTTTTGGTGAGACGCCAAGAGCAAAAGTTTTAAGAGCAACAAGGTATAGGAAGTTGTGGAAGACCATGATCACTTACATCCTGAAGGGACACGGCACACAGAAGAAGAAGAGAAGTATGTTGGTGTCATGTCCAGAAATTTTTTACCATTATAAATACATTCAAAATGTTCTTAAATTACATTTGATTTATTAAACTTTAATACAGGTTTTATAGGGCAGATCAAAACTAATGTATCAGAAATATTAGTGCCATTGGTATAAGTAGTAAAGTATAGATTTCAGACAAGGGTATAAATGTTCTCTTGAGGTACATAGCTAAGTGACACACTGAATTGGGAAAGGAAAGAGGTAAGTGAAAAAAATCAAATTTCATTTATATAATTCTGAATAATTACTTTTAAAACTCTTTCATTCTTGTCTTCTGTGGACATTGTTCATTCCAACCAAGGAATTCTGAGTTAACATTATGGATGAACGAATAATTATCTTGGCTGATATCTTTTATTGTGTCATCCACCGAATGTACCATTAACATTCTTATATCGCTAACTGAAAAGCACACTTTATTGTAATCAATGGTTGGTAATAGAGACTCCAATTCTTATTAACTGCATACAATACACTCAGAATTATCTGTCTGAAAATGCAGCAATAAGAAATTAGTCTGAAAAGAAATAAATTAGACAATTTTGATATGTGTATGAAATCTGATTGTGTACATTATTTTTGCTTGTTTCTTTTCCCAAACCAACTGCTGTTCCTTTTTAATTGAAACGATCCCCTCAACTACCCCAGAATAAAATACAGGACATATATTACATTCATTTTATTAATTAGCAGTGATATACTTTGTTCATCCACAGATTTGATTAGGCCTAACTTTGCTTGTGCCAAACAGTCTGTAAATTAGGCATCCATCTTGGAAAAGATTAATTTTTCATTTTCTCTGGTTGCATTAAGGCAGCATTTAGTCTAATAATGGTAATGAGTGACTAATGACAAATTAAAAAGGATTTTATCTATGATAATTCATATGCGGCTATCATTTGGGGATATTGTTATTTCATGGAACACAGAGTTCTGTTGGTCTATCAAAATAGCATTAGAGATTATCTCTTGGGAATAGGACAATGCTTCTGTTAATATGCTTCATTCAATGCCAAGATTAAATTATGTTGGATATATACATTTATTAATACAATCTGCAGTTATAATGCAAGAAAAATTATTGAGAATTTACTAATAAAATATTGGCAGGTAATTATCTGCTTCCTTTTCTTTTCATATCCTCAGCTTAGGGAAAATCTGGAATATGGTTTCACTGATGTGCAGAGGTTTGATGATGTTTGGTGATCCTTGATTGCATGCCACTAAGACTCAAATAAAGTAGTCTGTAGAACCTAGAACTGGGAAGTGTGAGAAAGGAACACATTTTAAATATATAAAAACAGGTGAAACATGAAATAAACACTTTATTTAAATTAAACTAAATTTTATTTCACTCTTTGATTGGATGCCCCCTAATATGGATGATGTCACACACTCTACCCTCACTTCTGTATGCTACAGCATGGTTTTGTCTTGCATGCTACTTTGTCAGTTTTTATAATTAATCCAATAAAGCCACAAAAAATGCTTAAAACTACAAAGAATATGAAGTTGTGGAGAGCCTTGATCAACCTACTTAACAAGCTTGTGTAAATGGATGTCAGAACAGACACTGGGAGAAATGTTAAGTAGACAAACATTGCTTAGAATTACAAAGAATAGGAAGTTGTGGAGAGCCATGGTCAACCTACTTATCAATCTTGTGTAAATGGATGTTAGAACAAACACTAAAAAGGATCATCAGGGAGCAATCATTGCTTAGATTTTCAAAGAATAGGAAGTTGTGGTGAATCATGATCAACTACTTAAACTTGTGTAAATGGATGTCAGAACAGAAACTGGGATGGATGATAAGGGGGCAAACATTGCTTATGTAGGAAAGGATAAGAAGTTGTATTTCTGAGATGAGATTTTGTAACTATTTACGCTATTTACCTTTTTCGGTCTGTTATCCTCATCTTTACTGTCATGTTCATGATATTTTGGCCATTGTACACTCCTGCCTTCTTCAGGCAATGTACATTGGAATTTAAAACTAAACCCATTATTTAACCCACAGGGAGAGATTGTTCTAGATATTTTAGTTTTCAGTTAATTCTTTTTAAAATCAACTTTCTAAATTTTTGTTCACCTCTTCTGTGGCCAGGTATTGAACTCAGAACTCAATTATTTAATACTTTATTTTACTAGCAATCATAAGCTGGAACAATCTATTCCCATTGAGTAAATAAAGGGTTCAGTTAAAAATTCTAATGTATATTACCTGAAGAAGGCCAGCTGAAACATTGTGAATATGACAGTAAAGCTGAATAAAACAGTCTAAATGACGTAAATAGTAAAAATAAGAGTTAAGAAATAGAAATGAGTTTCACTTATGTGCTGGGACAAAACAAAACCTTACCTGTGAAAAATGAAAAAATATTTCTATGAACAAATCAGGAAAATTCTTTTAAAATAAACAGCAAAAATGGCAGATTTTTAAAAAAGAACCTAAAATGAAAGATTGTAAAAATGAACAATATCATTCAACAGATCACCTTTAATCTCCCTCAAGATAATAATTATTTATGCCCTGAGTTCATATTTCTATACTGAAATGAATAGATTTTACTGTATATTTTGAAGAAATTAGGATAATTTTCTTGCAGATTATTGCACAATATTCTTTATTCACTTTCTATGAAAACACTAAGTGTAGTCAGATCTAAATTGTTCAAGATAAGAAAAAATGTGATAATTTAGCAACAGAATGAGGAAATTATCTTGTTGAACACTGGATTATTGTCACATAAAAACAAACATTGCTCTTAAGATGTTTGATTGTAGCAAAGAAAGAAATACATAATAAATATTCAGAAATTATATGAATAGATAACTTTTCATAATTGTTTCTGTATCAGTGTACATTTTTGTACAAATTAACTTATAAAAAGTCTTTTTACTATGAACCTTGTTTTCAAAAGATATCATCTTTTCACCAGTATTTTGCATTGCAATTTCATTCTTTTCTCAGTTATTTGATTGTTAAATGCTTCCATTTTTAAAAATTAATTTAAAAAAATCATCAAATTCTAAAATTAAATAGAAAATGCTAAGGTTATAACAAAGCATTTTAAAGGTGAGCTAAGGAGAACTTCTTCATTAAAACAAAATATCACTTAATGTTTGACCTTATTTTTTATCTGAATTTATGGAATGGGGAGTTAGCATTATTTTAACATGAACCATTGTCCCAATCATTAACAAATGACACTAAGAACAGAGATGGGTGTAAATTATGCTTGAGATTGTATGGAAAATTACAGCTAAAAGTGCCACAACATTTTTTTTTTTAATTATTTAGGTATTTGATTCATTATGTGATTTCTTTATAAAAAAATATGAAAGTTTGTGAATCGGAGCAGCTACCAGAAGCTCAGTATAAAAATATTAATTTTCCTCACTTGTGATTCCTCTCCAAATCCCTCTTCCATTTAAGCCAAAAGGCCTCATGGTATTCATTTATTAAAATTACCCAAATTAAGCCAGATAATTTAATATATATATATATATATATATATATATATATATATATATATAGTGACATAAATTAATAAATATACATTTGAGGAGGATCTACATATGTATAGTATTATTATTCAGGTGTTAATAAAACAGTGCTAAATGTATAAACAGAGATGTATTATATATTGTGCCATAGGTATAGGATAATATGTATATTTATTAATATATATATATATATACATACAAACAAAACAATTATATTATATCTGCTTCCTTTAAATTATAGTGATATATACAAGGTGAGGCAGAAGCACTTCCTGCATAATGGCAAGACATAAAAGGCAACACTGTCTCTATGTAGCTAATGTTTTCTCATGATGTGGGAGGTATTTCAAGGAGGTATAGATAAGAGGTATTTCTGCCACACACTATGAATCAATCCCTCTCTCTCTCTCTCTCTCTATATATATATATAGAGAGAGAGAGAGAGAAAGAGATTTATATATATATATATATATATATATATATATATAATGATAATGTATATGCTAAAAAGTCTGCTGCCTTCTACCGAGCACCTATAGCCCAGAGGTAGAATCGCTGACTGACGCCAATTCAGTTGGGTTTCAATCCTAGGTTAAAAGCAATCGGAGTCTAACTGTACTGATGAGCTGTGATACATATATATATATATATATATATATATATATGTGTGTGAGTGTATGTAAGATGTATAATAGTGTCCAAAATAAATATGGATATGAGGAGACACAGTAGAATCTCCCTCTACACACACACACACACACACACACACACACACATGTATATATATATATATATATATATATATATATATATAGATATATATGCCTGAGCAGGTATTTGCAAAATGGGGTTTAGCTACTTACCTTAATAGACAGGCATCCTTGCATATGATTGGCCTGCCATTACTGTATATTTGTTTGTGTGTGTGTATATATATATATATATATATATATATATATGCCTATACACACACACACACACAGCCACAAGTAAATGTACACTATCCTTTGGACAAAACGTGCTGGCAAATACTTTTGTCTTTGCCATGATTCATTTCATAGCATCTCATTAAGTATTTTTCTTTGCAATCTAAAAAATGCTATTTTGTCTGATATTGTAGCTAAGGTCTTGCCTTTTGTAATAATGTGAGACTAGAAAAAAATGTCTTGGTTATAAGATGAATGGTAAAAGAATCAATTTATGGGCTATTTTGCCATGGCTGATCCAATGATCCCAAGTGACTTGATTTGTTCTTTACTGCAAAATGTTTTTTCCAATAATTTCAATTTATCTGACCAAAGGGTTTCATTGCAATGATGTATAAATGTTGTGAAGCCTTTGTCATTATTCTTCTCTGTCAATCCTAAAGACTTCATCAATTTGATTTTTTTTGTGCAAATACTAAAACTGCATGCTAATTCACTGGCATTTTCTCATAAGGGACAACCAATGAAAACACATTTAAATTTAAATTATTATTTTTCAGGCTTGGTCTCAAATGAACTTAAAGATCATTTTGGTAATTTTAACAATTTCTAAAAATTGCTTTTTTATAGCAGTTCTTTGATTTAAAATTCATCACATTGATTTTAAAACTAAGTAAATTTTGGTATTCATTAGGCATATTGATGGTATTTGAAGTTTGTTGTGTCTCTTTAGTGTACGACTCTTGTATATTACTTTTGACAAGCATTTCTCTTTTCCTACTGTTGTTTCCAGTGAACATATAGTTGAGTAGTTAGAATATTAGCATTCCAACCATGAGACCCAGTTTTAAATCTTACCATGGCTTCTTGAGAATATTGGTCATCAGGTGGGATGATTGAGAGGCAGTTTCAAAAATTCATATGTAAAAAAAAATATTATTTCAAAGTTTAAAATATTAAGGATTACTTGTAATTTTAGGCATGTATTCCAGTATAAAATAAGTATAAATAATTAGTATCTGATTTTGTCATTATGATATTTTTGTCTTATATCAAGTATTAAGAATATAGTAACTAGAGTCTGCAAATTGGAGGAGAGAGTTTTCAGTGATAATGTTCTTACTCCAAATTCACAGTTATCTCCCTTTAACCCTCACTCTGTTTTCTTTCATTTTAAGTGTAATTTTTATCAATAAAATTTGGTGAGAGATGTGTCCCGGAAAGAAATATATATATCATTTGAGTTAGTTAAGCAGTTTACACAAATGCAACTGGGTAGTTCAATCTAGTAAGTAGACGTAATGTATAGTACTCATCATATGCAGTATCCTGAGATGTAGGTGAAGTTAATAGCCATAGATCAATAGTCGTAGACCTCTAGACAAAGACTTGTAGATTTCTTTGTGTTCTCGCTGTAGTTGGTATTTATAGTTGACACCAGCCAATCCCATTACTGTAAGAGGGAACCAAGATCTATGCATAGTCATTACATCAGTGGGGCACAAGCAAATTTTTATTATGAAAATGCAGCCAAGAGAAAAAATGTTTGGAAACCACTGGTCTAGGGAGATGATCTCACCATGTGATACCATTGGAAAGTGTCTTAAAACCACACTTTGGGTTAACATGAACCTTGTGAGTTTTGGACTGATGAATCTAGTTTGTTTCTTCACCTTGATGACAGAACTGACAGTTGAAAGGCTGACACCAACAATATCTGCAATCTGTCTGTAAGGCTTACCAGTGTGTTCATGTAGTTTTATAATTTTTTTATGCTTCCTTAGAGAAACATTCATCACAGACAATGGCTGTAGGACAACTAACCAAGAGTAGAGACAGTAGTGTCAGGGTATCATAAAAATCTGATGCAATCACAGATGATGCAATATTTTTCAAGATCAAACAAATTTTATCATACACCCCAAAAATAAATTCATATTACTTCACACAACTGCAACAGACCTAATCAGAGAAAAAAATAGAAATCGATTACAACCTGTCACTCCAGTGGGTCTAAAACTGATCTAAAGCAGTTGTTTCAAGTAATTTTCACAAGAAGTTGCAATTAATTGTAACTGAAAGTCTGAGCATATTGCCCTTATTCAAATGGCTGCTAATGACACACTATAAGCTCTCTTCTACCCACTGTAACTCAGGTTCACTCAGCATCATTGCAGAAGTTGACTCTGTGGGTATTCAAAAAATGCAAAATCTGTCTAAATATGTGTCTGCAAGGGGGGATTAGCCAGCCACTCTAACAGATGTGCATACTTAACACTATTTCAATAATATCTATGAACAAATTTAACATCTTCATGATATTTTTTAGTTATGCATAAAGAAATTGATTTGAAGTACAAACCAAAATGCATTGGAAGAAATACTAATGATTCATAATTCATTTCTACTTAAAAGAAATAGATTAAACTTGGTTGTATATCACATCTATATAAGTCAGATATATCTTAAGAATATGAATTGCATGCCTATATGCTCCATTCAGTGTGTGTGTGAGTGTATATATATATATATAATATATATATATATATATATATATATATATGTATAGAGAGAAATGTATGTTGTATACATAGTGTCTTTTCTTTCTTTTTATTCTAACATTTCATCATCATAAATTTTGTTAGGAATTTGATATATGTTGCTGCAGAAAACATCATAATTTTAAAAGGCCTCTATTCTTGCTCTGAGTGATGTGATGGCAGTTATGGCATCATCATTCCCAGTGTCTTAGAGTTGTTGTCATCAATTAAGCAATATAAGTTAAGACAGTGACAGGCGCCAAATAATGTTTTTTAATTATTTTGATTCCTGTCAAAGAATTTATGCTGGCAAAGTGCTCAGCATTATAAACAGGGCCTTAAAATTAATGTTTTATGTCAGCTCGCATACACATTTTTCTTTAGTAAATGAATGACCTTGCATTAGTTCTAAGCAACTTGTCCATGCTACTGGAGAATAGTGATTCGGCTGTAATTTACTTGGATTAAAATAATTCAGACATAAGAGCATATATACTGAGTTTCTACTTTTGTTATGCTGTGTTACGATGGTAGAATAAATTTCTGATTCTCACAAACAATCTGCAATGTGCTATTTTTTGACTTTTATTTGCCTACTCTTCTTCCTTGTTTTGTTTTTTCTCAATGTTCACCAAATAAAAGATACAAGATCTATGACTAGCAACTAGGTCCCACCCTTTTACAGTTAAACAAATAAGATGTAACCGTAAATTCTACTCCAACAGCTTCTTTTCTCACGCTTCCCGCCTGTGGAACTCCCTTCCACAAGTCTGCTTTCCCGACAGTTACAATCTCCAGGTGTTTAAATGTAGGGTCAATAGACACCTCCTATCACACTAACTCCCAACTATTCTCACAACACTCTCATCTACCCAACCCTCATTCTTGGTATCCTCACCCGCCTATCACCCACCCTCTGTTATTTCCTATATTTAATCAGCCTTTCTCCACTCTATGTAGCCCCCTGCACAGTAGTGGCAGTGACATGCCTTGCTCGGGGTGAAACGCTTATAAAAAAAAAAAAAGAAAAAAAAAAGGTTACTGGATTAAGTTATTATATGGGTGGAAAAATAGGAATTAAGTGAACATTATGATGCTATGTATGATAAATAATGGTTGATCTGAGACTTGAATTAAGATTGTAGCAATTGTGAAAGTATTTACTTGTGCAACCAGATCGGCAACTGGGTCCCACCCATTCGCAGTTAGGTTAGCCAAATGCAGATGACAATTCTACTCCTGCAGCTTCTCTCGCACTTCCCGCCAGTGGAACTCGCTCCCATATTCTTGCTTTCCTGATGGCTACAACCTCCAAGAATTTAAATGCAATGTCAATACTCATCTATTAACCACTGGATTCTAGCTCTCTCCCCATCCCGTATATTCTTCCCTTTCCCTCCACCTATGTAACTGTCATCACACCTGCATTCTCAACTTTCTATTGCTCTTTTCTAACTGGTCTGTACTCCTCACTCTCTTCTAATTAATCTTTTTACAGTTATGTAGCCCCCTGCACATCAGTGGCATTTCTGCCTTGCTCGGGGTGAAATGATTAAAAAAAAAAAAAATTTACTTGGGAGTCTGTTTCACAATGTTTTTTTAATCATTTTACCTCAAGGACAGCAATAAAGCCACTAAGACACAAGGAGTTATTAAATGAGCAAGAATAATAAAATAAGAATAATCAAGAAGACAGTAGATAAAAGAAAGTGAGTAGAACTTACTGATGGAATCTGATGATTCCACCCTTCATATATGACCAAAAGATTTAGTATGAACGCATATACATTTCTCACAAAGACACAGACAAACAAGCACATGCATGCACACACACACACACACACACACACACACACAGAGAATGCAATGAGTAAATTGTTGCCATTTTATATTTTTAATTTTATGCATTCTTTTGCCAGTTGCACAGTATAGTAGGGTCAGTTAAGCAGTGTCTGTGAGGAAAAGAGCACCATGATGCAATTCTCTCTGCTAGAAATTTGGAAATGAATTGCTGTACTGGTTGGCATTTGTATTAGAAGCTCCAATGTGAAAACAGGGCAGACGATTTGGAAAGAGTTGGATAGTATATACACTCAACGTCATGATGATGTTATGCCTCCATTCATCTGCCCACAGAGCCTATCTCAGGCTCAACACAGAAGCCTACATCAATTACCTTGAAGAGGTAGAGCTGCCATGTGTCAAGAGGGTGGTTACTGGAAAATCCTATGTTGTGCAACAGGACTCTGCACCATGCCACACAAGCAGGAGAACCCAGTCATGACTGTAAAACAATTTCTGTGAGAGGCCAAAAAACTCATTAAAACAAATTCAAACGGAAGGAGACCATCAAGCAGAGTTGCAAAAGATTCTGAAGTCGTGTGGTGGCCATAGTTGAAGCCAATAATTATTTTTTGAATAAATGTATTCTTTGGCATTTTAAGATATGTTTTGTGTAATTTTGGTTAATATATCTGTTAAAATGAAATGTCTGTGTTATTTTCATTTTCACATAATTTAGAAAACAATTTATTTCACTGCCTGTATGTGTGTGTATATATATATATATATATAAATCCAAAAGAGTCTTATTGATAAAATTTCAAAGAAGATCCTTTTAATATTGTTGAAAAATGAAATGTTAAAACTGATCCAGCCAGAAATGTCAGTGTTATTTTCACTTTTGCATAATTTAGAAAACAATTTATCCCACCCTCTGTGTGTGTCTGTATATATATATATACACACAAAAGAAGGAGGCTTTTAATATTAATTGTTGAAAAATGAAATATTAAAACTGATCCAGCCAGAGAGCTCGATATAAATAAGATTATTTAATCATTTACAGAGTATTTTATTTTGGAAGAAAAACAGTTAATTCTAGTGTTATTAATGTTGGTTATTTGTTCTAAAATAGTGTTAGGGTGGTTGGAATTGACCTTAATATAGCTCGGTGTATCACTTTCTTTGAGATAATGTTGGTAGGAACCACCATTTCTTTTATTTTTTGATGTTGGAAGATCTTTCCTACTAACCTTATCTTAAAAAAAGTGATACACCTAGCTATATTAAGGTCAATTCCAACCACTCTAACACTATTTTAAAATAAATACCCAAAATTGATATTGCTAGAATTAACTGTTTATCTTACAACATCAAACCAGTTTATCAAAGGATTGCCAATGAAGATGGTCTGACTGCAGAAATGATCATGTGATCATGTTTCTGTATTTTTCTATATATAAATATATACTATTTACATTATTTGGAATATTGTTCTCATCTTTGTTGCCATTTTTTATGACATTTCCTTTAGAATACATGGCTTAGTGGATATAGATGTTGGTTAGTTCCAGTGACTTGACCCAAAAAGTTTTGAGTTCAGTACTAGGCTACAGCACTGGTGAACAAGTAACTTAGAGAATCTGGTTAGAGGGAGATAACTCATGACTTCTAAAAATGGCTTTGCACAGGGAATGAGAATGATATACTCCAGTGATCATAATAAAGGGTTTGGTTTGAAGTATCTTTTATCATATATCTTATATATATGGATAGTACTCAGAAGATAAATGGCTAATATTTACAAACCAATGAATGCCTATCAACTAAAATATAAACAATCAATATCTACCTTACCCTGAATCAAATACTTATTGGCAGAAATATAAACAACCAATATTTACCTATATTTGGATCTGGATCAGGTTTTTTCTTACTCTCATTTGAGAAACTCCTCCTTGGATGACTTCCACTGTTCTTGTGTCTGTCATTTCAAGGGATTTGTCATACTCACCATGCTTGGCAATGCAGGTTAGTGAAGACTGTCCCTAGCTGGAAGTAAAAGATGCAAGGATATTTGTATGAAAGTGAATACAATGAAATCAACTGGAATTTGAGCTCAGCTCTCCAATTTTGCATTCCAAGTCAATATGCAATGCAGCACAATACATATCCTTTTTTCAACTAAACAAAAATAATTTTATCTTTGAACCAATTTATTAAATCTTGCATGTTAATAAGGGACAAACATATTTTCAAGACATTTTGCAAACTTATATTGTTGAAAATAGATTTTTAATAATGAGTTTGAATTAAAATTGAAGTATGAATAAGGCCATATTTGCACAGTCTAAATTGTCGTTATCTTCTTTTGTGTATGGTGTCTCTTCAAAATGCTGGTGATCAAGCTTCTCCATAATTTACTGTTCTGTGTAGCTCAGTAAATTTGGGGCATAAGACAAGGATATGTTCTCTAACCAGATCTATTTAATTTATACAGCAAAACAATTCTAAAAGAAATATAATCCTTGCCAGGATTTGTAATTAATGTCCACAATCTCAACAATGTAAGATACGTGGATGACATGGTGCTGATAGCAGACACGAAAAAGAAAACGCAGGACCTCTTACAGAAAGTAGCAAGAGAAAGCACGAAAAAAGAACTGAGTATAAACTACAAGACAACAAAATGTATGGTCATCAGAAAAAGGAAGAACCTAAAATGCCAATGACAAGTTGAAGAAAATAAAATAAAACAAGTACAGAAACTTAAATACTTGGGAAGTGTTCTGACAGAGGATGAAAAGTGTGACATTGAGATCTGAAGACGCACTGGTATAGTAAAGGACACATTTCAAAAGCTAACTAGAGTACTGAGAGATAGGAAAATCTCATTGGAAACAGTGCAGGACTGCTATGTGATATCTGTCCATCTGTATAGCAGTGAATCTTGGGTGATCTTCTCAAGGATGTAGGAAAGGCTTGAGGCAACAGAAATGTGGTTTTATAGAATGATGCTGAGGATACCATGGACTGAGCCCATGAACAATGATGAGGTGTTGGAGAGGATGCAAATGAGAAGAAAACTCATACTTAATATCTAGAAAAGACAACTGAGGTTCCTAGTGAGGAAGGAAGGCCTGGAGAATTCAATACTCACAGGATGAACAGAAAGAAAGAAATAGGAGTAAGCATTGCCAGACATAATTGATAGGCTTGAGCAAATGGATGGCAGAGCAGGGTTTGGGAGAGATAGCAAGAGAAAAATATTGAGAATGACAAGAGACAGGGCTAAGTGGAAGTCCATGATTGCCTACATCCTGAAGAGACATGAACACATGAAGAAGAAGAATTTTTATTTTGTAGGAAGCTTTGTTAATGATTTTGATCTTCAGCAGTCTTTACACAGCCTCTGAATTTGGTGTCTATTAGAGATACCTTTAAGCACATGAATATGGTAAATTGCAATTTTAAATTCTTTTGTGATGCCACAAAGCATTTTTTTCTTAATGCACTTCTTTCACCTGCTTTTCTATAATAAAATTAATTCATGAGTTAAATAAAATACAAATACTCAATAATTTTTTGACATAAAAGTCTTTGTTTCTGATCACATTTCAGCTGGTCTAAAGTTACATCTGCAAAACTTAAGATACTTTAGAAAATTAATATACAAAAGATATGTACAGTTTTTAAAAAGTTTTCATAATTTCTTTCAAAATGACATCATAAATATTTGTTTGTGTTTGTCTTTTCAGAGCAGATGTTTAAACCATTTAATTTTCTACTTTTGTAGTAGTTTAAGAGATGGTTTCTGAATTTTAAAAAAAAATCTTTTTTATTATAAATTAAGTCTTGTCACTTTAGCCATATTATTTAAGATCATTAAAAATAGATTTTAATCATGAGTGTACAATAGAAACAATGTTTATAAGGAAAATATATGAATCATCAATAAGTATTTATTTATAAAAGTTGAGTCCAAAATTTACTGTCAAATGTCTGAAAATTGTTTTAAAGTAACTAAAGTGCTGTGAATTGGAAGTATAGTCAGTATTTTTTACTAATAGCTCGAATGAAAATAGTGTAAATAAAACCAACATTATCTTCTTTGTGCTGTGTCACTTCAGGATGTAGGAGATCATAGTTTTATGTATCCCCCTATTTTTTGTAGCTCTAAACACTTTTTTTTCTTGTTATTTCTCTTGTCTGCCATCCACTTGCTCATCAAGTATATTGATCGTTGCTTTCCTCTGTGTCTCTTTTCCTTTATTTTTCTTGTGAGTATCAGATTCTTCAAGCCCGCCTTCCTCATTGCATGTCCCAGGAACTTCAGCTGACTCTTCCTGATGCATTCTATCTATTTATTTGGAAATATTTTCTCAATGAAAGCTTTAACAACTATATCTTTAAAATGAATGATTTTTATAATTTTTTTAGTTCTAATACAGTTTTTTATTATATCAGTTTATCATTGAACAGTGAAAAGATTCCATACCAAAACAACTTTGTAAAAATATGATTATCTATGTATGATTTAATACATTGTATTATGAGTAACTTTAGTTTGAAGTTGCTATGGGGAAGCTCCTTGGAAGGCTGGAAAATTGTTGCATAATTTATTGTTTCTACTTTTAATTCAAAAATTAATTTAACTTACATTGGCAATTTTTGTGATTGCTTCATTTATAAGTTTCCTTTTCATTTCCATGCTTTCTAAAACCTTGTTGTTGCTCACATGTTTGGTCTATGATATTCTCACCATCCTTCTGTAGATAAAATAAATCATCCTGCTTATACCCTTCCTTGATATATCCCTTGTTTTCTGTTTAGGAATGCATTACCAGTTCTTTTCAAATCTACTCCAACTTTATATTTCTAACATCTTCGCTTAAATACTGAATTTTTATTTTCCATTTATTTTATTTTCATTCAATAGAAGTAGATAGGTTTGCCTGTCATTCAATTTATACTCCAACCTGGTCTTGTGAACAGGAGTAGATGTATATCCCTTGTTTCCTGTTTGGGATTGGGTTTTCAGTCCATCTTAAAGTTTGCTCCTTCTCTTGCTCTCTCAGCAGATACTTATACTTTAGTGGCATTACCACCTTGCTTAAGATGAATTGATAAATAAAAAAATTGTGATGCATTGTTAACATTTTATTTGCTTTATTTATATTCAACCTGATGTCTTTATCTTTGTTGTTATCCCAGCATTTCAGTTGTGTTTTCTGGTCCTCTTCAGTGGACAGAGAAAATAGAATGAGGCAAAGGATGCATATCAGAGGGATTGACCTTACATTTAAATTCTTGGAGATTGTAGCTGTCAGGGACACAAGTATGCAAAAGGGAATTCTACAGTCGGGAAGTGCAAGAAAAGAAGCTGATAGAGGAGAGAGCGTGGCTACATTTTATTGGTTTCACTGTAAAAGGATGGGACTTAGTTGCTAGTCTAGTAGCTTGAGTAAATTCATGCATAGGAGGCACCAGTGAGCTAAGTTCATTGGAGTAGTATTTGTAGAAAAGGCACAAGGAAGTCACATTACTCCAGTGAGAAAGTGACTGCATCTGAGCTGCCAAGTCACAATTGATCACATTACAGATTCTTTGTTGGATTTTGTCAAGAACTCTGAGGTGAATAAGAAGGGCACCTGACCAGATTCAGTACACGGGCAGATAGTAGATTTATATATGTGCAGGATGGATTTAGACAGGAAAAACTTCCTGGCTCTACTCAGTGAACCGACCTTCTTAGCAGTGGATTTAGCTATGGATTCAATATAGTCATTCCACTTGAGGTCTGCTGAGAGAGTTAACCTGAGGAGGTGCAGTGTTTTGCTTTTAGGGAGACAAGCCTGATCCATGTTAATTGGGGGTAGAAGCAATTGTCTGGGATGGTTAACAGATAGCAGCTTCGTTTTGGAAGCATTAAAATTCACAAGCCATTTCTTACCCCTGTTTACCCTGTTTTGGAGGTTCTTTTCAAGCTCAGAAGTGAGGGGATTAAAGTATTAATCTGGGTGACATAGAAATATAGAGAGAACAGTGGCTTAAGCATGATGGTAACAACAAAAATGAGGACATTAATCTAAATGTAAATAACAACTCCTTATCCCAGAAATTCAAACAGGTTTTTATTGGTTAAAAGTGATTTTTATTTTGAAATTTAAGAGTGACTTTTTCTTTGAATTCTTATAAACACATCAGAACTCGTAAAAGTCAGCATTTTATCTGTCAAGCATATCTTTTTTGTTTGTACCATGTTTCATAAAAACTTAATATCATTATGTCTATTATTTTTGTTTCAATCAATATGATTATCACACCTCATATATTGGGCATGATTTGAAATTTTCATTACCTGAATATCTATTTTATATTTTGCGAGAAACTATTAAAATTTCTTAATAAATTAAAAAACAACAAAAACAGAGTGTTAAAAGGACGGTTTTTCCATTGACACCGCTAACTTCCATTCTCGGCAATGTTTGTTTTTAAAAGTGATGGTTACATTTATAATAAAACCTAAACAAATGATAATATGAATTTATACATTTTTCTTGAAAATTCACAACAAAGACATTAATCGCTATTTATTAGATTGTTTATTTACAAGAATAATTTAATATTTACAAAATTCTGAAACACTAATGCAATGAATTATTGAATTATATTAAAAAATAAAGTTAATATTTATAATTTATTAATTTATAAATGAATGAATATGAACATTTTTATTCATAAATTTATAAACATTTACTAAATTATTAAAATATGTGAATCAACTATAAGAAAATTTCTTAAGTTTTTTAAAATACCTATCCAAGTTTCTTTATTAATAATTTTCTAGTTATATATATATATATATATATATATATATATATATAGTTGAAATATCCATCAATCTTTTGCACTGATATTTATATAGAGCATGTCTTTATGTAGCTATTAATGTCTGCCAGATACTGGGAGTGAGTGTTGATAAGTATGTCATCAAGGAAAAATGCTTTTGTTGTAGGCTTTGAGGAATCAATCACTTGCCAAAACTCCATGACTGATATTCAATCAAACGTGAAGACGTATAAATGGCATTCACTGTAATGACCAATTGGACTGAAATGATGAGATGAAAGTGCAAATAAAAATAAAGGTTGTCATCTAAAAATAATGATGCATTCTATCTATTTATTTGGAAATATTTTCTCAATGAAAGCTTCAACAACTATATCTTTAAAATGAATGATTTTTATAATTTTTTAGTTCTAATACAGTTTTTTATTATATCAGTTTATCATTGAACAGTGAAAAGATTCCATACCAAAGCAACTTTGTAAAAATATGATTATCTATGTATTATTTAATACGGTGTATTATGAATTGCTTTAGTTTGAAGTTGCTATGGGGAAGCTCCTTGGAAGGCTGGAAAATTGTTGCATAATTTATTGTTTCTACTTTTAATTCAAAAATTAATTTAACTTACATTGGTAATTTTTGTGATTGCTTCATTTATCCAAGCTAAACAAAGTATAATATTAAGAAAGAAGAAACTTTTGTTTGAAAGACACATGGCCTAGTGGATATAGTTGTTGGTTAGTTCCTGTGACTTGACTCAAAGAGTTGTGAGTTCAATACCAGGCTACAGCAGAAGTGAACAAGTAACTTACAGGGTTAGAGGGAGATAACTCATGACTTCCAGAAGAGGCATTAGGCAAGGAATGAAGTTCATATACCCCAGTAATTGTAATAAAAGGTTCAGTTAAAAATTCCTAGCACCTGAAGAAGGCCGGAGCGTACAACAGCCAAAATATTGTATAAATGGCAAGAAAGATGAGGACAATAGTCCAAATACTGTTATTGTTTTTACTTTTAATTTAAAAATTAATTTAATTTTCATTGGCAATTTTTGTGATTGCTTCATTTATCCAAGCTAAACAAAGTATAATATCAAGAAACAAGAAAATTTTGTTTGAAATAAAGATAAAAAACTGAACTACTATTTAATATCAATCATTCTACATGGTATTAAATGCTAGGCAATTTCCTCAAAGCTGTAAAAGAAATTTGAGGGGAAATAGGTGGTTCTAAAAAAGGATGTTATGAATATAATCGGCAGAGCATGTGATGAAAGAAATTTTAAAAATGAAAAAGAAATTTAGAATGAGAAAGAGATAATTATAATTTTTAAAACATCATGAGTAAACAGAAGAATTTCCCACTCACAGAACATAAAGAAGGCAAAACAGACAGGAAAACATAGGGTAAACTACCTAAAAAGCTCATGTGAATAGATAGCAGAAAATGATATTAAGGAAAGATTGGTTGGAGAATTTGATACTCATAAGACATACTTTAAGGCAAGTCAGACAGAGAAACAGTGGGTAAACTACCTGATGAGCTTGTATAAGAAGGATTTGGTTACTTATGGGCAATTCTGAATTTAAGAAAAACCAAGTGTTGTATTCACCTGTTGTTTTATTGCAAGTGTACTGACCTTTATACCTGTTGAATAATTGACATTTCTCATTAAAAATATTGTATATTACTTTGTCTTGCAGATTCTTTGTAACCGTCATAAGTCACAATCAATAACTGTCTCTTGTGGGAACTATCTGAAAACTAACTTTGAACTCTGTCTCCATAGATGTCTTTATATATTGTCCTACTAGTCATGTCTAGTGAATCTTTCTGGGATGGTGCATTGGGGTAACCTAACACTAAGATTGTTTTTGTTTTCCACAGCAATCTAACTGGTTCATTGCATTGTGTGAGGCAATTTTTCTCTCCAGAATATATCTTACATATCTAGTTATGTCTACTATTTGCTCATGCTTACAATATTGCTGCCACATATGGTCTGATGCCCTTGTTATTTACCCGTTGATAAAATCTAATCAAGAATCAGCAATATTATTGGACCTGATCTGGCAAATCAGCTTCAGTTCCTTTCTCACCACTGTAAGGTTGCCACTCGTTGCCTTTTCTATATAGATTCATGGTAAATGTTTGGATGAGCTCTTTGCTATGGTATCTAGACTTTTAATTTTAATTCAAGCACAGTACTAGACAGGCATTAAGATCTCAGCTGACTTAAATATGAATGTGCATTGTGGTGCAGTGGATATCGACTTGGAATGACAAACCGGGGTGCCGGGTTCGAATTCCTTGCATTTACTTATGCACAAATACCCTTGGCAAAGGTATTAATCTATCTCTTCCCTCCAGTTATGGGTCAAATAATAGGAGAGATTGCATTTTATAGCCTCGGCAAGAAACTAGTCTACCACAGAAAATATTGTGGGATAATCTTCTGCCCAGTCAGTCATGTCTCTTTCAAGACATGATTTCCCAAAGTGTGTATCATGTATGGCACTTAACTGACTAGACCAGCATTAAGATCTCAGCTGGCTAGATATAGCTGTAAGTTCTAAGCTAACAATTTCTTTTCTTGCACTTCTTGCTTGCAGAGAAGATGGTCAAAGGGTGCAATGGTTTAAACATAGTGAATATGATAATAAATCTGAGGATAACAGTCTGAACAATATAAAGAGTGCGAATAGTTACAATACCTCATCTCAGAAATATAGAGAGGTATCTGTCATCCTATATCACCGTGACTGCTGGACAATCTCTGTATAGATGAAAAAGAAACTTGAAGTAACAGAAATGTGGTTCAACAGAATGATGCTGAGGACACTATAGATTTAACATGTAAATAATGAGGAAGTTTTAGAGAAAATGGAAACTAAAAGAATACTTATACTTATCAAGAAGAGACAGTTAAAATTTCTAAAATATATGATGATGAAAAAGGGCTTGAAAAATTTTGTACTCAAAGGGCATATTGAAGGCAAGAAGGATGGGGAAAAGCAGTATGTAACCAACCTAGCAAACTTGAATAAATGGATGGTGGAACAAGATTTAGAAAGAAAAAATTTACTGAGTTCCAAACGACAGGAAATTGTGGAGAGCCATGATCGTCATTGTTCTAAAGAGACATAGCACATGAAAGAAGAAGGTAGTTTAAAAGAATCTGAAAAACTTTTGACTGATTATAGTCTTTTTTTTAATCATTTCACCCCAAGCAAGGCAGTACCACCACTGGTGTGCAAGGGGCTACACAAGAGCAAAAATTTAGGCAGGAGGAGAGTGAAGAGAAAGACGAACCAGTTACAGGAGGAGTCAGAGAAAGGGCAAGAGAATGATGAGAACACTGGTGTGAAGACAGTTGAGAGAAAGGAAAAGAACAAGATATACAGGGTGATGTAGAAAGGACTGGAGTCAAGTGGATAAGAGATGGGAATTGACATTGCATTTAAATTCCTGGAGGTTGTAGCCATCAGGAAAGCAAGTATATGGAAGGGAGTGTGACAGGTGGGAAGTGCAAGAAGCTGCTGGAGTAGAAAAACCTGAATTGAGTTACTTGTAAAAGAAATGGATGTTTTCTGGAACTCAAATATGTTCCACTAATGAAAGAAAATATTTTTGCTTAAATTTATAATTAATTATTGAGGTGATAGTATTTGAAGACCATTGTTTATAAAGATGGGTAAGTGATTGAAATGAAATAGACCCTGATTGTGGGAACTGAAAAGTGGGACTTAAATATAGAACATTCTTTCTGATTTGCTTTTACATACATTCTTTTTATGTATCTATCTAATTGGGGAGCATTCTAGCTATTTCAAGTAAAAGAAATATAAATTCATGCCACACCCTAGCAGAGTGTCTTTGTTTCTGTTCCTAAATGTTATTGTTTACCATCTTTTTTTGTTTTCGTTTTTCTTCCTTTTTTTTCAGTCTTTGTTCACCTCAGAGCCTTATTTAGCAGTTAATAGCTGATCCATTAATATAAGAAAGAAAGAAAGAAAGAAAGAAAGAAAAGAAACAGATCTGCCAATTTTATCCACAGCTTTAGAATAAGTATGACACCAAACTAAGTACGTTCTGATTAGATCATTGTATTGATTCCAGCATGTTGCTGCATCAAAGATATATCTGACCAAAATATCACTTAATACTTTGGCTAATAAAAGAAATATCCATAAAATGCTAATTTACAAAGTCAGTAGATTAAATTAAAAATGTATTTCTCGTAATAAAAGGAGTGTCTTTTTTCACAAGATTTTTTTCTGAAATTAAACACATGATAATTGCATTGAAATTAGTGAAAGATAACTGATTTTAAACTAGAGACCTTTAGAGGTTAATTATACAAAACAAAACAAATTCATGTTTTGTTTTACAGATATTTACTTAAAATTATGCCTGACATTATCAACATATTTGAATGAATCATTAATTTTAGGCATTCAAAAATAAAGCTAATGGCCCAACAATAGATCAAAAGACATCTAAATCACTACTTTCAGCTTTGAATTGATTAGATTTTCTTATATATTTTTATATACATAAAAAAAAGAAAATAGAAATATTGGTTCCCTGTGTTGTATCAGATAATTTTTCTCTCCCAAATCTATCTTACATATTTATAAGTCTATCATTTGTCCTTGCTTTGAATATTGCTGCCAAGTTAGGTCTGGTACTCCTGTTTTACTTTTGTGTGCCATGTCCCTTCAGGAAGTAGGTGATCATGAGCCTCCTAGTCTCCCTATCCCTGGTGGCTTTTAGCACGCTTTCCCCTGTTACTCCATCCAAACCTTTTCTGTCATCCACTTGTTCAGGCCTGTCAAGTATGTTACTGTTGCTTTCCCCTGTCTCTCTTTCCCTTTATCTGATCTGTGAGTATTAGATATCTTCAAACCCTCCTTCCTCATCATATGTCCCAGGAAATTTAGCTGTATTTTTCTGATGTTAAGTATTAATTTTCTTTTTTGTTTCCATCCTTTCTAACACCTCACCATTCTATGATATCCGTAGCATCCTTCAAGTTTTTCCTTCATCTTTGATGAGATTGTCTAGCATTCACTGCCATCCTGAAGAATAAACAATACATATTTAGAAATCCATGATAAATTCTAAAGAAGAATCAACGATGTTATTGGTTCTGACCTGGCATCGAGGCTTTAATTACTTTCCTACTGCCATAATGTAGCTTCTCTGTACCTTTTCTATAAATATTTTTATGGTAATTTTCAGATGAGCTCTTTGCTATAGTACCTTAACTTTATGAATATAAGCACTAAATTGGCAGCTAGGTTTCACTATTTTACAGTTGCAATGGCTAGATATAAATGTAAGTTCTATGCTAAGAGTTTCTTTCCTGACACTTCTTGCTTGTGAAACTCTCATCCAGTTTCTTGTTGACAAGTTAAACTTGATCTTCAAACATTTAAATGCAATGTCAATTGTTATTTTTTCTTTTTAATTATTGTTCATTTATTGTTCTCTCTCCTTTATTAGTATTTTTTCTCATATTTTCTAACGCAGTAACCTTTGTGTTTTAGTGGCTTTATTGCCTTGATTGAGGTTAATGATTAAAAAAAATAATCTACATCAAAATAATAAATAAATCACTTTTTAAAAATAGTAAACAGAATAATATACTTTATATATAACATTCAGCAAAAGCCTTTATTTACTGTGTGTTACTTGGGTGCTACTTATATAAAGTTGCATATGTAGATAATTTTTGTTAAGGTAGAACATATCTTTAAAAAAAAACATGCACATAGATTATATATTTGAGTGGCATCATTTATTCTATCACAATTTTCACGTGTGGAACTCTCTTCCGGCTTCTTGACCCCCTGTTAATTTTGATCTTCTAAAAGTTAAATGCAATCCCAATTATAAGCTTCTTATTTCTTATTCTTTTATTGTTCTCTTTCCTTAATAGCATTTCTTCTTATATTCTCTAACACTCAGTAACCCCTTGCATGTTGGTGGCTTTATTGCAATATAATTTTTTTAATGGAAAAGTAAAATTAGCTTTGTCATATCACATCTGACTGTTAATATTTTAAAAGTTTATTGCAGAAAATCCTTAGTTTCCTTAATAATTATATTTATTAGAATCAGCACTGAATACTTTTTCAAATCTTCTTCTCATCAGGCAACATTACAATGAATATGGGTACTTTGAAATGATTTAATAGTTAACAAGCTTGTCTCCCTAGATCAATTATGACTGAGTAGATATGTGTTGTGGTACAGTGAATATTGACTTGGAACGAGAAAACGGGGAGCCGAGTTCAAATTCCAGTTGAATTCCTTGCATTCACTTATGCACAAATACCCTTGGGAAAGGTGCTAATTTGTCTCATCCCTCCAGTTATGGGTTAAATAATAGGACAGATTGGGTTCTATAACCTTGGCTGTCAACCAGTCTACCTCAGAAAGCAATGTCAGCCTACTGCGGAATAACCTTCTGCCCAGTCAGTCATAGCTCTTTTGAGACATGATTGCCCGAAGCGTGTATCATGTATGGCACTTAACTGACTAAGGGTGTTTGACCTTTAACCAAGTATCCAATACATCCAGCCTTGTTCTACATCTAAGCCACACTTAAAAAATCACCCTTACAATGAATATTTATTGAAGTTCAAATTTTCATTTCATTAATGTACCCACAAAAAATTCTTTGTAGAAAAAAATGGATTTAATAAGTAGTTTTAATAAAAAAACTGACATCATCCCTCCTTATAAAATGTTAAAACTTTCTATGTATTTCTACAGAAGAATGATGTGAATATTGCAAACAGAACATATAATCAATGAGGAAGTTTTAAGAAAAATGGTAACTAAAAAGAGCAATTATACATAAAATCAGAAAGACTTGAAATTTCTGGGATCCATAATGAAGACTGAGGGCTTTTAAAATTTGATGCTCACTGGAAATATTGAAAGTAAGGGAGAGGAAAGCAGTGAGTAAACTGCCTAATAAAAATTTTGTAAATGGTTTGCAAAACAAAGAAGAAAAAAAAGAAAAATATTTCTAACAGCTATGTGAGATAGAAAGCTGTGGAGATCCACGATCACTAACATCCTGAAATGAAATTGCTCATAGAACATGGTTAGTAACATTATTAGAAATAATTTAATATTATCTTCAAGTATGCTATCAATTTTTTTTTTAGTCATTTTTGAAAAATTCAAAATTTTTACACCTAAGTCATTCTTAGTTGATTAAAAGATAGAAATCTATTGGGCAAAATTTTCTGCTAAAAGACAGCAGAAGACCAGGTCTGATGCTTGTATAAATTGCTTGTATTTTGAAAAATTAAAAAGAGCCAGGAAACTTAGGTTGTAATGAATACAGAATCAAACTATAACTGAAATCATTCAAAGACTACAAACTTCCACCATGGCAATACCGTTGTTATCTCATTGATTAGCAAGAGATGATTATTTACTATTATTTTAATGATTTTTTGAAGTCTAAAATACTAATTTTGATTTAGGAAAAAATTAGACTTTCTTCAAATGCTTTGTTCTAACTAATGCTGCTTATTTTCTAACATAGGATGATAACTAATTTTAAGTTGAATTTAATTTTAATTCCTGACAAGTATTTTTTCATATTTATTTTTCTGTATTTGTTGGATATATATAAATTAGTAAGTAGTATTTAAATTAGGCTGCAAAGATTGTGAAAGAATTTGTTTTTAATTTTTAATATCCCAAAGTTTTATTTTGACTAATATTTTTGTGTATTTTATCTTTTCTTTTTTTTTTTTTTGTTTTTAGATAATAAATATTAAATTAATATTATCTATAATAATAACAATATTTTAGTGGAAAAATAGTGCCTTCAGAAAATGTAATAATGTAAAGCAGTTTAGGAGGGGTCATTCAGTGTTTGGCATGTGTACCATACAAAAAATATTTGTAAAAAAAAACATGGAAAAATAACCCAGAAACTCTATCTTTGACCAAATCAAACCAAAAATCTAATCATTTTAAAGCAGTCATGAGACCAATCATCCCTGAAAGTTTCATTTGAAACATTGTGAAGGCAATAAATTAAATAAAAAGTAAAGAAATAGGAAATATAATTGTCTAATATTGATTGAAATCTAGAAATAGTTTTATTAATTTCAATTTGAATATTTTAAGCCCTGATAAAATTCACCTAATTCTCTGGAAGGTCAAGCTATCAATAGTTTGGTTATTTGAAGGCACTTCCAAGAGTTTGCAAGCAGAGATATCAGATATGGCAAATATAAGAAGGAACATATGTAATCCATCAGAAGCAACCTTTAGTATATCAAAATAGAGACTCTAAGATAGTGTTTACAGTGGTAGAATAATTGTAATAAAAAACATAGTAGAAAAAATTATAAGGAAATTTAAGTAATTTAAACTAGTTTGTAGGAGAATATTTTATGATATGTTGCCAGATTTATTCTGATCTAATTACTTAGGCAAATGGGGTAATTTCACCCTATAATATTAAATGTGAATAGGGGCATTATAATCTTAGATGTGCCTTGTGATGTAATGGATCTGCTGAATGAGAACTCAGCTGAGTTCAAATTCCAGTTGAATTCATTGCATTCAACTATGTGTAAATATCCTTGGAAAAGATATGAACCCATCTCTTCTCTCTCCAGCTATGGTTTAAATAGCAAGAAAGATTGGGCTCTATAGCCTTAGTTGGCAACAAGTCTACTGCAGAAAGAAGTGGAAACCTACTGCAAGAAAATCTTCTACCTAGTCAGTTATAGATCAAAAGAGACCTGATAGCCCAAGTGGGTATCACATATGTCACTGACTGACTGATTATCTTAGAAGCCTTCAAACATTATCATCAGACCCTTAACTGTTTCTAAGGGCAGAAGAAACAGATTTTGTTTCTCCTTCATCATGATTCTTTCAGTGAGTTTTCAGATAGCTTCTCCCTAAGCACTTGACCAACAGCTGAAGACCATGGAATATGATGTGGGTCATCCTCAGTCTATACATTAGGCCCTCAGGTTTTGAGTTCAGAGATTTCCTTCTAGAATGGTTGCCACCTCATGCTATAGGACTCTGTCTGTCCTGCTATTTACTCATAGTTGGGAGAAGAGTTGAACTCATACCTTTCCCAAGGGTATTAGCATATAAACAAAAGTAATTAACCCAAGTGGAATTTGAACTTGGCTCTCCTCAGTCTGAGCGGCCATCCATTACTACAACTTACCTCCACCAGATATATTTGAAATCAAAAATCCATCAAATAGATGAATGAAAGTACTGCTTAGTTGTTGTATACTAAAATTACTTTAGTCTAGCACAAAGCTGCTATTATAACCTACCTAGTGAAGAGCAAATACACTACTCAATTGTAATAGTCAATCATTAACATAGTAACCATGATACTATGCCAAATCTTTTGATTCAGATGAGATTTCTCAGAGCTTTCTTGATTATTTTATAAATCCATCACTTGATTTACAAAATCTATCTATCTATCTATCTATCTATCTATCTATCTATCTATCTATCTATCTATCTATCTATCTATCTATCTATTTCTATCTATCTATTTATCTATTTATCTATCTATCTATCTATCTATCTATCTATCTATCTATCTATCTATCTATCTATCTATCTATCTATCTATCTATCTATCTATCTATCTATCTATCTATCTATCTATCTATCTATCTATCTATCTATCATCTATCTATCTATCTATCTATCTATTTATCTATCATCTATCATCTATCTATCTATCTATCTATCTATCTATCTATCTATCTATCTATCTATCTATCTATCTATCTATCTATCTATCTATCTATCTATCTATCTATCTATCTATCTATCTATCTATCTATCTATCTATCTATCTATCTATCTATCTATCTATCTATCTATCTATCTATCTATCTATCTATCTATCTATCTATCTATCTATCTATCTATCTATCTATTTATCTATCTATCTATCATCTATCTATCTATCTATCTATCTATTTCTATCTATCTATCTATCTATCTATCTATCTATCTATCATCTATCTATCATCTATCTATCTATCTATCTATCTATCTATCTATCTATCTATCTATCTATCTATCTATCTATCTATCTATCTATCTATCTATCATATCTATCTATCTATCTATCTATCTATCTATCTATCTATCTATCTATCTATCTATCTATCTATCTATCTATCATCTATCTATCTATCTATCTATCTATCTATCTATCTAATCTCATTCTACTCATTATCTATTTACTAATTGTAGTCTAGCTGTGCATTGTGGTTCAATGGATATCTGTACAGAATAAGAAATTAGAAAGCAGTGTTGAAATTCCAGTTGAATTCATTGCATTCACTTATATGCAGATATTCTTGGGAAAGGTATTAAACCATTCTTTCTTCCTCTAGCTATGGGTTGAATAGCAGGACAGGTTCACTTCCTATAGTCATGGTTACTAACCAGTTTATTGCAAAAAGAAATGGCAACCTAATCTTGAATAAAAATGAGACATGATTACCCAAATATGTATCATGAATGGCACTTAACTAACTGAGTCTGTTCATATATATCTAGCTCATTTTCTTCATTATCTATCTATCTACTTGACTGATTTATTTGATTTTAATAATGCTACCCTAATTAAAAAAGAAAATGATTCTTTATTGAGCAAGTACTTTTGGTGACTACTAGTAATAATATTTCTAATTATAAACACACATCAAAAATATTATATTGCATCACAAACTTTTATCAAATTCATTCTTAAAGAATTTAACATATGTTTATCTAAAGCAAACAGTATGTATGTAGAAATGTTCCCCAATAAAAATACAGAAAACTAACAAACATAATTCTGTTAGACATTCACACACACTTATGAATATACATTATCATCTGATTCTTAATTGAAAACTAAAAATATTTATACATTTACAGATATATAACAATCTTTACAGTTTTTCAAGTAGGCTTGTAATCCATTAATTTCTTGAAACTTTGGATGGACACATCATCTGTCCTTGAATTCAGAATATCACAAATTATACTAACATTGAAAGAGTTGAATCTGCATGAAACCTTACTGGTCAATGAAAATCAAACATAATCAGAGTAAAAATACCAGAATTTCTTTTTTTTTTTCATATCTCATTCTCAGATGAAGCCTTGATAATAAAGAAACATGTTAGATTGATAAATGTGAGCATTAGAAGAAACATTTTGATTCTTCTTCATCATGATCCTTTCAGTGAAATTTCAGATAGCTTGGCAGTGTTCATCTACTTCCTAAGCACTTGACCAACAGCTGAAGATTATGGAATATGATGTATAGCAGACGACCATGTAAATGGATGGCAGAATAGGGGTTATGAGGCGTGGTGAAAAGACAAACATTACTAAAAGCTACAAGGATAAAATATGGAGAGTCATGATTGCCGACATTCTGAAGGCTTATAGAAGAAAATAAGTGAGATAACATTTTAACCAAGTAGCCTATGTCCATTATTTGGCCTAATAGTGGATATCTGTTGATTATTGTGTTTCATGTCCTATAATAACTGTTATTGTTTGCCAAACCACTGTTTCACTACCTGATCCAAAGATTGAACTCATGATTGATTTTATATTGTCAAATCAACAGTCTGAATATAGTGTAAATAAAAATGCTACTGTTCTTAAATAGGAACTGACAAAAAGTATTTGTAAAAATTTAATCACTGTGTTTGAAATTCCTAGTGACATTTAAAATTCAAGTTAGTTTCATGTTTTTATAATTCCTGTTGGAAACTGAAAAGGTAAATTTATTAAAAATATTGGATGAGACAATTAAAGAATTAAATCAAACCAAGAATAAATTTATACCAAAAAAGAATTACCATATTTTCTGATATTTAAATGTAATTATATGCTTTATATATCAATAATGTTAGTGAATACATTTCCCTACAACCTGTTTTGTATTCCTTTTTCAGCTGGAAACAAATTGAAATAGACAGTTTCAAAAACCTAAGTAAAGTATTAAGAAATAGGAAAATTTCATTACAAGCTAAGAAAATAATGCTAAGCTGTTATGTAATATCAATCCTACTATATGGCAATGAATGCTAGACAATCTTTTCACAGACTTGAGGAAACAGAAATGTAGTTCTATAGAAGTATGTTGAAAATACCATAGATTCAGCATGGGAATAATGAGGAAGTTTTCAGTGAAATGGAAACAAAAATGATATATAATTAATGATATATAATTAACAAAAATGAGATATAATTAAAATCAGGAAGGGAAAGTGGAAATTTCCAGAGTTCATAATAAGGAAAGAGAGCTGAAAGAATTTAGCACTCAAAGGATATATTGCAGGTAAGAGGAGTAGTAAGAAAACAGTGAGTAGCCTTCCTGTGTAAATGAATATCAGAAGAGGGGGAGTGAGAGATGATGAAAAGAGAAAGAGCTAAAAAGGATGGAAAGTTGTGGAGAGCCATGATTGCCCACATCTTACAGGAACACTCTGCAGAGAAGAAGAAAATATAACCAAAATTCTACTTTCTGAATTTGATATGAATTTGTTTAACTATTCTGTTGTTGCAAAAAAAAGATTTTTTGTTTGTGGAGATTGGAATCTGAAATATAGATAATGCAAACAAAAAGTCTGTATAATTCTGAGAAGAGATGAAGTGGATAATAGAGTAAGTGAAAAAAAAGTGTATCCCAAACTGAAAACTTGAGTTAGAAACAAAACATATGTATATTCTCAGAAGTATACAATAAACATTATTGAAATAAACATATTTGTACAGTCACCTTTCTGCTTGATTAAACTTTTTTCTATTTTTTATTATTTCGTGCTAAGAGTAAATCTGACTTGACTGTCAGGTATGTTTCTGCAAGTAAGCCGGATACAAAATTGAACCTACAAAGAGCAACAATACTGGCTTTGAATATACAATAAAGGAAATATTAAAGCTAATAGAAGTAAAAAAAAGTCAATAAAGAATACAAAGAAATAAATTAATTAAATTTCCCTAAGATTTTGAAAATAGATAAAATCAGAATTTTATTATATAGTTTGTGGTTTACTTAGAAAATGCAGATAAATTTCAGACAATTAAATTTTCAAATTCTTACATCACATTTGTATTTTTTAAACCATTTACCCCAATCAAGGTAACAAAGACACAGAGTTTACTGAGTGTGAAAGAATATGAATAAAAGAAAACTTTATTAAGGAGTGAGAACAATAATAGAACAGAAATTAATAAAACAGAAAATAATGATTAACATTACATTTAAATTTTTGAAGATCAAACTGGAAATAAAGAAGGCAAAAGAGAATCCTCCCCATGAAAAGTGCAACAGAAGAAACTGTCAGCATAGAACTTACTGTTTCATCTTGCCATTTCAACTATAAAATGATAAGATGTTGCCACCAATCTAGTCAGTCAGTTAAGTGCCATACATGAAACACGCTTGGGCGATCATGTCTCGAAAGAGACATGACTGACTGGGCAGAAGATTATCCCGCAGTAGGTTGCCATTGCTTTCTGTGGTAAACTGGTTGCCGACCAAGGCTATAGAACCCAATCTGTCCTGTTATTTAACCCATAACTGGAAAGAAGAGATGGATTAATACCTTTCCCAAGGGTATTTGTGCATAAGTGAATGCAATGAATTCAGCTGCAATTTGAACTCGGCTCCCTGATTTCTCGTTCCGAGCCGATATCCACTGTACCACAATGCACATCCAATCTAATACTACACTTAAATTCTTAGAACCCAGGTACCATAGAGAAGAGTGCATCAGAAAAATTATGATGAAAGTATTTATAGAGAAGGTAAAGAGAAGTTACATTACAGCAATTGAAGCCAAGATTAGACTAATGAGATTGCTGCTTTGTCTTTAGATTTTATCATGGATCTCTAAATATAAAAGATGATCACCAGAAAATATGTGGCAGCAATATTCAAAGCAAGGATTATAGATATGTAAGATAGATTTGGGAGAAACAAACATTTTAGCTCAATACAATGGACTAACTTTTTCTAGCAGTGGACCTAACAATTGACTCGATATAATCTTTCCACTTCCTGTCAATGGAAAATGTTAGCTTCTAAAAGTGTGTACTGAGCCACTCTCCGAGAGGTTAGCATTTGTCATGCTGATGGAAGGCAGAGAGGATTCTCTTATGCAGTTAGTAGAGAACAGTTTCATTTTTGAGGCATTAGAATTTACAACCCATTCCTTGCTCTATTTAACAACAAAATGTTGATCAATTGGCAATTCGGCCTTATCAAACCAATCAGATTTACTATTAAGGCAGGAGTTTACATTATATTTAAATAATTTGGCAGTCATCCTTTTATACAGGCATTCCAATCTTTTTACTCTTTTTTTTTTTTCAATTGGAGTAGATAGACTAAACTATCGACTGGTTCAGACTCCACCCATATCTATTGAACAGGTGAACAGGCTCATCCCTTATTCCCTGTTTAGGATGTGGTTTCCGGCTTTCTCTTTTCCAATCTTTTCACTCTTATGTAGCCCCCTGTGCATCAGTGGTGTTAATGCCTTGCTCGGGGTGATATGATTAAAAAAAAAAATTATGGAATATGACAGACAAGGAAAATTCATATGTAATGTTAAGTGTAGGTCTTTACACCTGCTAAGGTTAAACATTTATTTGTAATAATTTGGGAGCTGAATAAAAGTAGAATAATCTTGGTCCCCTTCTAAATGCATTAGGATTGTGTCATGTCAATTTCATACATTTGGTGATCATGACTCTCCACAACTTACTAACTTATCGCTCTTCGCAATGTTTTTGTTTAATTTTTTTATGATGCTTCCCACTCCCTGTTCTGCCACTCATTAACTGTTAGATAGATTACTCACACTTTCTGCCTCCATTGCCTGTGAGTATCAAATTTAACAAGCATTCTTTCCTCATTGTGTGTTCTCAAAATTTCAATTGTTTCTTCCTGATTATAAGCCCAAGTATCCTTTTTGACCCCATTTTCCTTAAACGTCCCTATTGCTAACATTCTCTGCATCTCGGTATCCCTTTGTAGATCTATATCTCTCTGGCCTCATGTGTGTTATAGAAGCTTTTAAATGAACGTTTTTTTTCAAGTAGCCTATGGCATCTATTGAACTGTCTACATGAATCTATTATTGATCAAGAAATATATAATATTGTATGACCATATATCATAAAAGGCTTTTGTAAAAAGTGTGTAAGTAATTTCTGAGATGTGAATACACAAGTTTCAAAATCAGTTTTTATTTGATACCTACAGAAATACATTGGCAAAATTGAGTCAAATATCGTACTTTTTTAAAATCACTTCACCCCTAGCAAGGTGAGATCACCACTAGTGCACAGGGGGTTACAGTGAGAGAAAAGACTGGGTACAGGAGGCTTTGAAGAAAGAATAAAAGATTAACAGTATTCAAGAAGATAAAAGATGACAATTGACATTGCATTTAAATTTTTAGAGATTGTAGCTATCAGGAAAACAAGTAAACAGAAAAGTGTTCTACAGGCAGGAAGTGAAAGAAAAGAAGCTGTTCGAGTAGAAGTAACAGTTGCATTTAACTATTTCAATGATAAAAGAGTTGGGCCTAGACATCAATCTAGTAGCACACTTAAATTCATGTGGACGGGGCATCAGGCAAAAAGTTTATCAGAGCAGTTGTCATAAAAATATTTGCTGAAAAGTGACTGAAGTCAAGATGCCAAGTCAGGACCTCTTACATTGCAGTTCTGCCACTGGATTTTGTTGAGAACCTCATGATAATTAGCAGTAGCACCTGACCAGATATAGCAACATTATTTGCTGCATGGACAAATGGTAGATTTATAAATGTGCAAGATGGATTCTGATGAGAAAAACTTCATGGCCAGACACAGAAACCCAACCTCAAAATAAAAATTCTTCAACTTTTAATCAATTTATTTTCTTAATACTTTATTAATAATTCTACTCCAACACTGTCAGTGATAGTACAAATAGCAAAATTTGGAAATCAATAACTTCTTTCCAATGAGAATTGAACTTGCCTTACACATTTCAGGAATTAATCTGTATTAGTTCTCACCTTAACCACTTGGTGATTTATTAGAATATAATCTGTTGTCACTCCTTTCTTTATGTTTTTTTGCCTTATCTACTTAGTAATATACTTATATGTCATCTATCTAGTAATATACTTTATATGTCATCTACTTAGTAATATACTTTAGATGTCATCTACCTAGTAATATACTTTATATGTCATCTACCTAGTAATATACTTTATATGTCATCTACTTAGAAATATACTTTATATGTTATCTATCTAGTAATATACTTTATATGTTAACTATCTAGTAATATACTTTATATGTCATCTATCTAGTAATATACTTTATATGTCATCTATCAAGTAATATACTTTATATGTCATCTACCTAGTAATATACTTTAGATGTCATCTACCTAGTAATATACTTTAGATGTCATCTACCTAGTAATATACTTTAGATGTCATCTACCTAGTAATATACTTTAGATGTCATCTACCTAGTAATATACTTTAGATGTCCTCTACCTAGTAATATACTTTAGATGTCCTCTACCTAGTAATATACTTTAGATGTCATCTACTTAGTAATATACTTTATATGTCATCTACTTAGTAATATACTTTATATGTCATCTACTTAGTAATATACTTTATATGTCATCTACTTAGTAATATACTTTATATGTCATCTACTTAGTAATATACTTTATATGTCATCTACTTAGATAACATATAAAGTATATTACTATCTCGTAATATACTTTATATGTCATCTATCAAGTAATATACTTTATATGTCATCTATCTAGTAATATACTTTCTACATAAGCTTTCCTCTTTTTTTTTTTAATCAATTTACCCCAAGCAAGATGACAAATACATTAAGATGCAAGGGGCTACTGAGAGTAAAAGAGATTACAAAAGACTTTAATTTCCACCTTATCTACCGAGTGATGTACTTTCTACATTACTTACTTAGTAATATACATTCTATACATTATTTTCTTAATAAATTCACCCACAAGCAAGGTGATGATGTTACCATCAACATATCACAACCCAAATAATTTTAATATAAGACATATTTTAATAGATAACACCAAATTTATTATATATTTCAGTATCTTCAGGAAATTTATAATAACTGATTTTCCAACACTTTCAAATGTACACAACATGTTTTTTTTATGAACATGTGACTGGAATTTTTAAACAACTAAAAATTTCAAAATTAGAGAGAAGTTACTTAAAGGATCTTAAACACTTTAATCCTATAATTCTAGGATGTATTTTTGGGTGTGACTATATCTGGACATTATTTCTGATCTTTTATTTAGTAAATTTTTGTTCTAGAAACAATATTATGGCTAACTTTTCTTCTTGTCAGAATCTGCAGACATAACCACCATTGAAAGGTTTGGTTTTTTTATTACACTTCATAATATATCAGGGTCTTTTCCATTTTTTTGTTTTAATTTCCACACGTGGTTAGCTAGTTTGGTACAATTTCTAAGGTTTTACAGCTTTAATGTAGATTTGTGGTTATTATATCTGTTTTTCAAAATGCCTTTTGTAAATAGCAAATATATTTTTCTTATTTTTTATTACACTTCATAATATATCAGGGTCTTTTCCATTTTTTTGTTTTAATTTCCACACGTGGTTAGCTAGTTTGGTACAATTTCTAAGGTTTTACAGCTTTAATGTAGATTTGTGGTTATTATATCTGTTTTTCAAAATGCCTTTTGTAAATAGCAAATATATTTTTCTTTGTCCATCTGTATCATGTATTTCTTATATTTCTGGCTGAAAAGTTCTCAATCTCAACAAGAGGGAATTTTTAAAAATTCTGTTTGATCATTTGCTCAAATTTTGGGAATAGGTTTGGGTTTAAATGAGGAGATGCTGAAAAGTTTTGGCTTGGCCCACTTTCTCAGATCAGTCTTCTGATGTTTAGTCATTGAAAAACTGGTTTTAGAAAATGAATCACATCAATAACTTTTCAGCCTTACTCATAATATATTCAAACCTTTTCTTTTTTAGTCAGTAAACAGTGTAGTTTGTTTAGTTTTTTGTTTAATTCCCATACGCAGGATGAACATTTCATTTATTTTTTTAAATATTTTTAAGATATGATATATGTGTTCAATTTTATGGGATAAATAATTGGAGCAATGAACTCACACTTCAAGAGAAATAGTTGTTCTGAAGAAATCTGATATCCCACTCAAAATATGAAACTGAAATGAGGAAATGCATGATCAAGTGTTAAAATGTATATGTATAAAAAAGGATTGGAAATAAAGTATAAAAAAAACATTAATGGATAAAAAACTAAATGAATATTGATAAAATGCAAAGTAAATACTTATCAACAGCATGAATGAAAAAAAAGTTTTGCTACCAAACTGTCATAAAGCTTGAAAGCATTGAGATAAAAGAAACTTTATCTATATTTCATATAAATCAATCAACTTTTTATTAATACATAGAAATATTTTATTTCTGTATCTGACATAAGAAAAAATGACTTTTCCTATGGCTCAGGTTGTAAATTACTGTAGTTAGCAGGTAAATTTATTTAGCAAAACAGAGGATAGAGAAATTGGACATAGAATGAGCATAGTTTTGCCTAATGCTGCAAATTGCTACAAAACAAAAATATTAACCTAAAATCTTGAACCAGGTTCTTAAATAACCTCATCAGATCAAGACTTTCATATGGATGTCATGATTGGCATCAGATTCATTAAAAAATAGCTAAACTCTTAGCTTACTACAACCATTTTCTCAAATCAGTGGATAAAAATGACTTTAAGCAAATTAAATCTTTAGGTCTCAGTAAAAAACCATTCATCTTCAAACATTAGAGGATTACAACTGTAGAAAATAACAGAAACTGCACTACTTGAAAATATTTAACTCCACCAACAACTAAAATGTATAGCACATGTAACTAGAACAGAAAATAATGGCTTAATCAAAATGTTGACACTTCACACTACTTGAAAGAAAAGGTTAAGAAGGAAACCTTCATCAATACTGGAAAGAGCAATAACAGTACTAGACTTGAGAAACCTGTTTTCCATGCAAAGTTGTTTTAAGAGAAAGATTTTATAAATTTCAACTGAAATTAGTACTGTCGGCTCAGTCAATTAATGTCAAATGTTTCCTCATAATGAAGCAACAAGCCAAGTTTTTGATTAGTTCTCTAATTTTTTTGTTTTAATATAGCAGTAGTTTGTTAGAAAAGTAGTTATATTATTTGATCCTGGCAGTAAATTGACCATGAAAGATTCCAAAATCTGTTCACTTTTAATACCTTTTTTCCTTAATGAATTAGTCTCTTTTTTAACTTAACAATGCATTCTTTAATCAAAATTATGCTCAAACCTATTACAATGAATGCATTACTTGTTCATCATAAGTCTGACCATAATTTAGATCAAAAGAATGCAGTTTTAATTAAAGGCAAAGATTATTTATTAAGGTGAAAATGTATTGAAAGTGCAAGGTTAATTTTACATTTCAGTTCATTCATCTTCCTTCTTAGCATTTCTACATTTCTGATATAAAAAATTTATTTTCTTAAACATGACTAAAATTAACTTGTTTTAATTTGCATATAGGGCAGTACAGTTTCTGTCTGTATCTTATACAAAGAACTAAATTGTAGGTTTTATCAGATTTTATTTACCTATAAAATATACTTATTTAAATATTGCATTAAATTAATTTTTCTTTCAACTAAACTACAAAGAAATGTTGAAACTTACTTCCACTGAAAGAACTTTGAAAACTTGTTTAAAATCAATGTAAAATGTCTAAAAGTAAATACAAAACTTAAGCAATTGTCTCTGTTAAACTAAGTAAAAATGAATAAAATATATTAATTTTAGTAACATGAGTTTAAAATGTTTGACTAATGACAGTGCATGATGTTACATTGACTGTAAGAGGCTAGAAACAAAATTAGCTATAAGGCAAGATTTCTTGAAAGAAGTTTTATAAAGAGGAAAAGATTACTGGTTATCTCTCCAGTTCTGCTTTTTCATGCCGTTTCAAGATGTGAAAGTTCATAGCTTTCCACAGTTTCCTTTCTTTTGAAGCACTTAGTCGTTTTTTTTGTGACCTCTCCTAAACCCTGTCTTGCCACTTATTTCAGTTAGTTATGTGCCATACGTGATACACGCTTGGGCGATCATGTCTTGAAAGAGACATGACTGACTGGGCAGATTATTATCCCGCAGTAGGTTGCATTTGCTTTCTGCAGTAGACTGGTTGCCAACCAAGGCTACAGAACCCAATCTGTCCTGTTATTTAACCCATAACTGGAGGGAAGAGATGGATTAATACCTTTCCCAAGGGTATTTGTGTGTAAGTGAATGCAAGGAATTTGGCTGGAATTCGAATTCGGCTTCCTGATTTCTCATTCCGAGCCTCATATCCACTGCACCACGACGAGGTCTCTCTTACCTTCAATAAGTACTGTGTGTGTCAAATTTCCCAAGACTTCTTTTCACATTATATAACCTAGAAATATCAATTATCACTTTCTGATGTTAAGTATAAGTGCTCTTTTTGTTTCAGTTTCTCAAAACTTTTGTCATTATTCACATGTTCAGTTCATGGTATTTTCAGCATCCTTTGGTAGAACCATATTTCTGATGCTTCATGTCTGTTGTTCTACAGAAGAATGCTCAGAATAGCAGGGATTGAACATGTGAGTAATGATGAATCATAAAAAGAAAAGATATTTAGATTTAAATGATCTCTGTGCACAATAGGAAAATTACAAATACATAGAAACAGCAATATTTTTTTATCAATTTACCCAAAGCAAGATGGTAATATCATTAAGACACAAGGGCCTGCTGGGAGTGACAGAGAATGAGAAGACTTTAGAAGGAACCGGAAACCCTATCCTAAACAGGAAACAAGGGATAAATCTCTACTCCTATGCCCCAAAAATGTCATGAAATTATTTTATGCAAAAATAAGAAAAGTTTTTCTGTATATTTTCCTTTATTATCAATGCACTTCATCCAATGCATTTCCAAGGATGAAAAATTAGGTTAAAAATTTAAATCAGAAATTAGATAATGTGTCAAGCAACAGACTTTTTATTTATCTATTGTATAACTATTAATTCATCCTATAAGTTTTTAATCATTTCACTCCAAGTAAGGTAATAAAGCCACTAAGTATCAAGTGGTTACTGAGTGTTAGAGAATATGAAAATAAATTATTAAGGAGAGAGAACAATAAAAGAACAAAAATACAGAAAATAATGATTTTAATTTTGATCTATAACAACTGTGAAAAAACATCCTGTTTTTATAACCTAGTTGATTGTGTTAGGTATATTAAATAATAATTTTTCTATTTTTTTATTTTATCTTAATGAATTGTCAAATACTGATGTTGCAATAATAGCATTTATGAATACAATCAATGTTAGTTTCTAAACTCTAATTTCTATTGTGTATATAATTCTGCTTCTTCAAAGGGATGTTGTAATGTTGCATACATAGCCGCATTTAAAATAGAAATCTGAAAATTCCTTATAAATGAAATTCATCCAGGATGTTATATTGCTCGAGTTGTTTTTCAAAAAAATGATTCTAACCTGATTACTTAAAAGCGAATTTCTTTCTTTCCTTTTCTCTATTTGTTTATTTTTTTTTTCAGTTTTATCTTCAATTTTTTTTTTTCACTTGTCTAAAACTGTAAAAATCTTCAAGACAAAAATAGAGTAGATGAAATAACTGCCCAACTGCAGTGAACAGTTTCCATTCTTGATCAAAACATTTTCTGTTTTCATCTGTCAAAACAAAATGAATTACACTGGCCTTGTTTGTTGCTACCACTGCTGCCGCTATGACGATTCTGGTTGCTGCTTCTGTGGATTTCTTGATTTGAAATCAGTACACAGACTCTTCTTATCTAAGTAGACAATCAGATGCTGTTCCTTAATCTTCTTTTGATGTGTCTAGTCCATATGCTCATAATTTTTTTTTCTTTCTTTCTTTCCAAGGCTTCAATATTGCAAATACTCATCAAAAGTTCAGATTTGTTTCATTATGGTTACTTTTCCATGTTACCACTAAGAGTAAATAACATTTTGGTATTCTGAATCCCACATTCCATAAATTTGATTCATTATTTTGAGCAAAAAAGAAACAATCCAAGGGACTCAGACAAGAAAATTATTACAAAAATATTAATCAGAAATACACAATATAATTTTTTTTCTTGCGTTTTTGCTCAAAATGTCATTCTTAGGGGAGAAACTCGAAATAGATTTGTATTTATATTAAAGAATTGTTTAAAGATTACCCAAGAGGAAATGAGGAAAACTAGCCCTTACTCTTAACATATAAATATATATATATATATATATATATATATATATATATATTCTATGCCTCACCTCTAAAATCTTTATCTGACAGAATTAAACTTTACCCTAAGGTTAAACACAACCAATATCTTCCATTTTTAGGATATCATTCTTCAACAAATTTTTTCCAAAATTATCTTCATTCAGCACATTTATCTCAACAATTCCATCTTTAGTCTTTGTCACAAATTCATAATTTTACCTTTCTAATCAAGTCAAATTGTTTCATTTTGGATTTCATTTATTCTTTTATTTGAAACATTTTTATCAGCTTTAAATATTACTTCTTTCGTTAAATTTTTCTATTTTATTTTTAAATTTGATACTTTTAATTACATAGGTATAAGTCATGTTTATATATTGTACACTTTTTCTTTTAGAATGAAAGATGAACAAAGAAATATCATATGTTAAATTACAATTTTTGTTACTCTCAAAATATATTACAAAATAACTTATAATAACTTCAGATATTCTTTCAGTAAAAAAAAAAGTGAAGGGAAATATAATGACATCATCATCATAGTGGTGCTTTTTGTTTAGGCAGAACCGAGATTATTTCTCACATGAAGCAAAATGTGTCCTGCCTGACAGAGAATCTCACTTTGCTTCTCCACATGTGAATAGAAATGCGAATATTTTTGTTATTTGTATAGATAATATATATATATTTATATAGATAATAATACATTGCATCATTAAATATTATCATTGGAATATTCACTTTCTTTACTTACAGGTATTCACAGAAATTATCAATATATTTGATTTTTGCTGTTTCATAGCTCTGAATATTATGGTCTGTTGTTCAGTATCAAATTCAAGAGTTATGTGAACATGATTGATGATTCCAATGGAAATGTTTGTTGGATTTTCATCTATCAGGCCTTTGTACCCTTTGGGGATTCTTGTATTTTGTAGTGTACTTATATCATTACACACTGAGTTTATGTATGCAAGTAAGGGTCAGAATGGATTCTGATCCTGGGTGAAATGTTGAAAATTATAGGCTGAACATTGAATGCGTTAGACATTTTCCTAACGTTTTATTCAGTTGGGTGGTGGTTAGCTTTGAAATGGAAATTGGCAGGTTGCAAATGTCTTGTCCACTGCACTACAAAATTATGTGAGGATAATCTACAATTCACAAATCTGCTTTTATATGTATGTACTTTATAAAATGACTATATATATATATATATATATATATATATGATGTTTGTACATTTATATTCCCCACCACCAACTAAAAAAACATAGGCATTTTTTGAAGTCCTTTTTCTTTTCTTAAGAGAAATTATATTCATTTGAAATGAGCAACATCAATCATTTTTATTTAACATATAGACATGCACTGAAATTATAAACAAAACGTCTACTTTAGGGAAATTGGAATTCTTTCTCGGCACTGTAGGAAGTAAATATTTGTATAGTACACTCAACCTGAAAAAAAAAAAAATTAAAATTTTTATTTTTCTGTCTTTTGCTGATGTTCAAGCTTTTTATCCAACAATATATGACACCACACTATACTGCCTGAATACTTAGACTCTGCTATTTTTGTTTAACCAATTTTAGCAATAAGGTAATTATATTGCTGCTTTTCTCTTTTTGATTAAATAAATCAGAAGTATTAAACCCTCGAGTTTGAATTCCAGTTAAATTTGTTGCATTCACTTATATGCAAATACCCTTAGGAAAGGTATTAATCCATCTTTTCTCTCCAGCTATGGGTTAAATAACAGGACAGATTTGGTTCTATAGCCTTGACTCAGAAGGTAATAGCAACCTGTGGAAAATCTTCAGTCACTCATGATATGAATGCCCAAGTATGTATCACATATGGCATGTAACTGACTGAGTATTAACTCATATAGTTAAATTCACATAATAATTAAACATATATCACATATTATTTTAAGTAATAATTCGCATATTGGTTAAAAAGATGCCACATATAATTTTAAGTAATAACACACCTATTGGGTGAATATAACTACATATAATTATCAGTAATAACTCACATTTTGGTTAAATATATAATCACATATCATTCTTGACAATTACTTGCATATCAGTTAAATATATTCTGTATATGATTTTGAGTAATAACTCACATATTAATTAAATATATAACTACATAACAATTTACATAATAGCTCACATATCAGTTTAATATATATCTACAAATGATTTAAATTAGTAACTCACATACTGATTAAATATGTAATCATATATCATTTTAAATAATAAGTTACATATCAGTTAAATAAATACCACATTATTTTAAGTAATAACTCACATATTGGTAAATTATACACTCAAATATTATTTTAAATAATAATCAAATATCAGTTAAACAAATACCACATATAATCTTAAGTAATGAATCACATTGATTAAATATATAACTACATATCATCTCACATATTGGTTAAATAGATACCATATATTAACTAGTAACTCATATATCAGCGAAATAGATTCTGTATATGATTTTAAGATTCATATAAAATGCTAGCATAATTTAATATAAAATATTTACTTTTGGCAAGCTTACACATTAAGTAAGTTTTTATTCTTACAATTTGAGTATAGTTAAGTTACTACTCTCAGTAAAGAAATTAGGTTGTTCATATTGCCGAATTTAGCAAATGTCCTTTTGACTTAATTGGAAAAGAATGTTCTGCCTGTAACTTCTTAAGTTAAAACTCATTAAATATATCTCAGGATAAAATGTTGCCCAAATTTGCTTTTGATATCTCTACTCTGTATATTAACTGAATAATTAATTGTGTAATACATCTTGATATAATTTTAAGACCTATTTGACTTGTTGAATAAGGAATCTATGCATGAAACCAGATGAATCTTGATGAGCACAAATTTAAAGAAAAAAATAAAGTAAGACATGTGAATTTTTAAACCCAAGTGCATTATCAGCAAAACTGTCTTTTGATTTTCATTATGATAAAAACTGTAATAATTATTTTGTATTTATATAGAACATAAAATTCTGTCAAGAACTGCTACAAGTGCTACTGGTATTACATAAACCAATACAACCTCCTGAATGGTCAGGTCATTAGTGACTAAACTAGGTGTTTCTGGTGAGGAAAGTAGCTAAAACCCTAGTGGGATTAAAAACAAAACCTGTGAAAAGGATGCTGAACTTTTTTGTGGAGGAAAAAGATTATCTTGAAAAATGAGAGTAGACTAGGCTCCATAGCTGTGTCTGTTGGGTGAAAGGCCTTCTAGACTAAAGTCAACTGCCAGGTGAGAGTTTCCCTTGATGGAATATCTGTAGTCAAGACTTCAAGTTGGAAAACATCAGCTGTGGTTAGAACTGGAGAGTGATGAATTTCGCCAAGTCTATTTGCCTAAGACATACTATGCAAGAATGAATATCTCCTGGTTTTCCAGTTAGAGATGTGGAAGGAATTGGTCAAGTGTTTCTTGGCACAGCAATCCTACAAACACATCTAACAGGGTACAAGATATTTCATTATAAAAAAAGTTTCAAAGAAGAAAAATTAACATTTTCAGGGATTTATGCTAAGATTCTGAAACTCATCTAAAATGATCAATAAATATAAAAATTGAATATTGAATTATCTTTAAGAATTTATATTACGTCTTTGATTTGAAATTAGTGAATTTCCAATTTGATAAATCTTTTTATGATCCATAACTTAGCTTTAATTGCTACTCATTTTAAATATGCAATTCAACATTACAAAATTGCCATTTGATGATAAGTATTTGTAGAAAAGATATAAAAGATTAAGATTAGATTTTGACTGAAATTGATCTTTAATAAATGGAAATCATCTGGTAGTCAAGAAAATCATATAAATTATTATTATTATAAATTATTATTATAAATTATTATATATTATTATTATAAATTATTATTATCATATTATAAATCATCTGGTAGTCAAGAAAATCATATTATAAATTATTATTATTATAATCTGAATCTTTGCTATTTCATTAGAAGAAATCATATGGCTGAAATCATGTCATGGGATATTTATCAAATAAAAATAAAAATGCCATTACGTAAGAAATGAAAGATTTTAAAGATGAATTAAATGAACAACTGATCTCAAAATTACTACTCCCTATCTCCCAACCTTATCAACTAAGCACAAGACTCATTAGCCTTATCTATAAAGAAACTAAATATCTCTGTTCAATGAAATGGCATCTCAAAACAGAAATGATTTGTATCTAAGTTGTATGATTTGGTATAACTTAGGAGTTTTGTATCCATAGTCTTATCTATAAAAATTTTATTGGTAAGGATTTTTAAAATAATGATAGTGTTTATCATTAGATTAGACTAAACTCACTGCTAGAAAAAAAGAGCATTTGACTTGGATTGTGTTTTGCATTCAAAGGCATTACTCTGGATCAGCTTCATTATTAAAACTGCTATTTACTATTTGTAGCATTCATATTGCTAGGTGGACAGAAGGAATTAACATTTAAATCTATTGTTGGAAGTTAAACATTTCTTTTAATCATTTCACCCCAAGCAAGGCAACAAAGCTACTAAGATGTAATAGTTACTGTGCATAAAAGAACCTGAGAAAAATTATTATTAAGGCGAGAGAATAATAAAAAACAGGATTCAAAAAGACAAAAGTTGATGGTTGTTATTAAATGTAAATTTCTGTAGAGTAAATTTGATTGGGAACCAAGAAGCCAGAAGAAAGTTCTACAAGCAAGAATTGTAAGAGAAGTAACACTTATCCTAGAACTTACAGTTACATCTAGCAATTTCAACTGTAAAATTATGAGATCTAATTACTGATCTAGTCAGTTATTTGCCATACATGATACACACTTGAAGTGTATGTCTCTGACCAGGCAGAAGATTTTCCTGCAGTAGGTTGCAATTTTTTTTGCAGAATACTGGTTGCCAACCAAGGCTGTAGAACCAAATCTGTTTTGCTATGCTATTCAACCCATAGCTAGAGGGAGAAAAGATGGATTAATACCTTTCCCAAGAGTATTTGCACATAAATGAATTCAACTGGAATTTGAACTTGGCTTTCCGATTTTTCGCTCTGAGCTGATATCCATTGCATCATAATGTACATCCTCATTGACAATTGACAAGTTAAAAAAAAAAACCAATGCTTCCTTAAGACACCTAAACCAACCTAAGCAAAACTAATTCCTTTTTCTTAGGTACACATAAGTGATTTTTCATATATCAAAAGAAAAGTTTAAATATCAAGTAATTTTGAAAGATTTGTTTATAAAGAGTTTTAGAAGTAATGCTAATAAAAGGAATAATGTTAATAAAGGTATCCTATTATCAAAATCTACTGTTAGACTTAATGTATTGGATAAAGAAAAAATAGATTTTTAAGAGTAACCCAAGAAAGACATTATTTCCATATTAATTGTCTACAACAAAAATTGTAGATATTCTTATATATTATAATAACATGTAGTTGTGAGATCATGTCTCTCTTTCTGTATTATTCTTTGTAATTTGAAATACTTAAGATTAGCAAGAGATAGCTGAAACTTCTAGGGCACATAATGAGGAAAGAAGGTTTGTAAAATTTGATACTCACAGAACAGATTGAAGTTAAAGAGACAGAGGAAAACAATGCATAACCTACTTGGTGAGCTTGAGTAAATGGGTGGCGGAATAGGATTTAGAAAAATTAAAATAGAAATGTCCCTAGGGCACAAAATGATGAAAGAGGGCTTGGAAAATCTGAAATTCACAGGACTGGTTGAAGGCAAGAGGTACAGAGGAAAACAATGCATAACCTATCCAGAGATCTTTTGTGGAGCAAAGTTTATTAAGTGTAGGAGAGGACAAGAAAGTGTGAAGAGTCATGATTGCCTATGTTCTGAAAAGACATGTCACATAGAAGAAATAGGATGAATATACACTAATGGAATTCTTATTTTCTAAAAGAATATACAATATTTTTTATCTTTGAGAGCTCAAAATTATATCTGTTATATGTTATTCGATATATCATTTTAGTTTCAGCTTTTCTCATGTTAATCTTGTACATTATATTTTGGTAGTTATTAAAGTGGAATTCACCAGAGTGAAAGACAAAAGCAAAGTTTTATTGGATTCAGTCAGATCACTTGTACTGATACGTGATATTCTGTAAATAGGAATCGGGCATTCACTCTTGAATAAAAAGTGGAAAGCTTCTAAAAGACATGCATATGACATCGAAACATCAGTTTAGCTTATGGCTATCAACCTTTGAACCAAGCTTTTAGAAACCATACAGAAAACATCATGGAAACCTGTAGAAGTTTGTCTGTTTTCAAGATAGATATGCTAAGGTGAATGCAAGTGAATTTTAGCAGGCCATTTTCAGAGCAACTTGAAATATTTTCACCTATTTGCTAATATTCTGCAAGATTGTTCTTTTTTTCTTTCTTATTTTTCCATTTATTGCAGTTTGTACTATGTTTTTGTTCAATAGTAATATATTATATGATGGTTATAGCATCACTAATCTAAACACATACACACACACACACACACATACATAAGTGTTTGTATATATATATATATATATATATATATATATATATATAATTCCAGGTGAAAAGGACTCAAGGTTTTTTTTTATTTTGAGTGCTCTGGCATTTATTTTATTATGAACAGTGTTCAATATAATGAGTATTATAGAGCTTAATATAATTTTATAGTTATGAATTAATTGTATATTGTGACACAAAAATTTCTGTTTCGAGATAGATTCTCATCATCAGGCAATGTTACTGTTAGTTGTGCATCTGTACAACCAACAGCGACATTGCTTGATGATGAGAATCTATCTCGAAACATAGAAATTTCTGTGTCGCAATGTACATAACTATATAATTTATATAATTATATATATATATATATATATATATATATACACATTAATATATATACACACACACACACACACATCTATTTTTTTGATAATCATTTCACCCCAGGCAAGACAGGACTGACATTGGTGCGCAGGGGTTACAGTAAGCAAAAAACAAGGTACAGGGGATGTTGAAGAAAGAATAAGAGATAGATGGCAACTGATGTCGTATTTAAACTTTTGGAAATTTTCACTATCAGGGAAGCAAGCAAATGGTAGGGAGTTCCATGAACAGGAAGTGCAAGAAAATAAACTGTTCGAGTAGTTACCCATTACAATTTCAATGGTAAAAGGATGGAACCTTGATGCCAGTCTTGTAGCACAAGTAAATGACAAGGAGAAAGGCTTGCCAGAGCAGGTGCCCTGAAAATACTTGTAGAAAAGATAGAGGGAAGCCACATCAGATTGTATTCAATGCATGGTTGAATGGTAGATTTATAAATGTGCAAAATGGATTTTCTCGAGAAAAAACTTTCTGGCCCGACACAGTGACCTAACTTTTCTAGCAGTAGCTGCAACTACAGATTCAATGTAGTCATTTCATTTAAAATTATTTGAAAGAGTAAGGCTGAGGGAACAAAGTGTGTTGCTCTCTATGAGACTAGCATCTTCCATTCTGATGGTAGGCAGAAATAACTGTTTCTCTATGGGGGTTAAAGAAAAACAGCTTCCTTTTGGTGGCAGTAACATTTAAAAGCCATTTCCTACCCCATTCAGTCACAGATTGTAAGTCCTTTTGAAGTGCAGCAGCCAAGTTTACTATGTCAATTGTTGCAGAGTTCTTATTTAAACAGGAGTAAATGGTAGCGTCATCTGCATGAATGCCTACCTGGGAACTGATTACATCAGGAATATCATTGATTAAGATCAGAAAAGCATAGAAACAAGGATACAACTGCTGTTTTTCTTTTTGCAAATTAATTGAAACAAAATGAATAATGTCTTCCTACAATCTTTCAAACTTTCTATGACTATATATGTTGTCTCTTGGCATTGTTTTTCTCTTTCAACCACATTTTTCTTTACGGTTTGCACTGATGGTCCCAGTTTGTTTTTACTTTGATGATCTGACTAAGAGTTGAAAGGCTGACACCAACAATACCCCCAATCTCTCTGTAAGGCTTGCCAGTGTGTCTGTACAGCATTACAGTTTTCATAACCTTCTTACAGCAACGTCCATTGCAGACAATGCTCATAAGACAACTAATCGACAATCAAGGCAATGTGCCTGGGCATGATAAAAATCTATTGCAATCATGGATTACACAATATTTTTCAAGGCCAAACAAACTTTATCATACACTCTGAAAATAAATTGATATTACAACACACCATTGCAAATGATCTAATCAAAGGAAAAAGTAGAAAATCGATTACAACCAGCCACCACTCCAGTGGGTCTAAAACTGACTGTATGATAAAGGAAAGGAAACTGAAGCAGTTGTTTCAATTAATTTTCATAAGGGTATATATATATATATATATATATATAGAGAGAGAGAGAGAGAGAGAGACAGAAAACCAGTTTACCCTGATGAGCCAAAGGGTGAAACCTAGGTAGGTTTGTTGGCTCTCACCTAGATTTTTCTGTCTTTATTGCTCTAATTTTGTATTGAGCGCTTTAGTGTTAGGGTCTTCATCTTGGGGTTTTTTCTTTCCTACGAGTATTTGACTTTTGTTCATGTACTTCATTTGTTTCTTTTTTTACTTCCCCTCCTTTTCCCTCCAAGTTTGTTCTCGGTGAGTTGTACAAGACGAACTTAAATATAGTATAACAATTACTAGTATTAGCAGAATTATTTTTGTTACTATTAATATTGTTATAATTATTATCATTATTATTATTATATATATCGGATAATAATATATCATATTTAATATATCAAGAATAGTTATGGAGAAAAGATGTATAACAATGAGGAAATAATTTTTTGTGAGATGCATTTTACCTAATGAAGTTCTAAGAAATGAAATGTGTCCCACAAAACTTTTTTCCACTTTGTCATTTATATATATATATATATATAAATGAGAGGTGGGCCTGACTTACCATCTTAGCTTTAGTCACTTTCCCACCACCATAATGTATCTTCCCTGTACTTTTTCTATAAATATTTTCATGGTAATTGTTCTGATGAACTTTCCTATATGATACCTATATTTTATGCTTTTAAGTACAGTATTAGGTTGGTGGTAATGTCTCGTCATTTTTGCAGTTGAAATGGCTAGATGTAGCTAGAAGTTCTACATTATCAATTTCTTCCATCACACTTCTCATTTATAGAAATCTCTTCTGGCTTCTTGCTTCCCAGTCAACGTTGATTTTTGAATATTATAGTGCAAAGCCATTTGTTATCTACCGTCTTCTTAGGTTTTATTGCTCTCTCTCCACAATAGTGTTTTTTTTATCATATTCTCTAACAATCAGTTATTTGGTGTTTTTGTTTTGGGAGAAATCATTTTAAAGAATGATAGATGTGTAAGTACTATGACCATTAGTTACTTGGGAAAAGAAATTAGTAAGACATGATCAAATTCATGCCAGGTTTGTTTCATTCCCTCTCACATACTGCTCTGTTGGTTGGGGCTTCAGAATACGATGACTGCACTTCTGCAGAAGAATACCTCCACCCAATGAGGCATCCTGAGTATGACAATAAACTATATCTGTGTCCTGGGTTTGATGATAAACTGCATCTGACAGCAAGGCCTCTAACTGGGAAATTTTGAGGAGCATGAAACCACCTCATGATTGCTGTTGTTCTCAGATTCACCCTGACCCAGGGTGGTAGCACCTGTTAGGGTCCCAACTATGCACAAATAGTTAACCCTCAAACTGTGATCAAAACACTATGAAAATATAAAAATAAATTTTTACAGTGAAAATTTGAGTACTACTTTTTTGGAAAAATACAAACAATACATTTTTGAAGAAAAAATATCAAAATATTACCAACAATATATTTTGAAGAAAAAAAAATATTAACAACAATATATTTTGAAGAAAAAAAATATTTCCCAGTAATACATCTGACTCTCAACAAAACCATTTTTGCAAAATATGTCAATGAAAATTAAGCAACAAACTGATTTCTTATAAAGAATATATATTCTATTCATATAAATCTATTGTTAAAAAATTGTTGGCATTAAATAACCCACTGAGGTTGATATGCTGTAAAACAAACCAAATCAAACCTCTCACATAAATACCCTTGAGAAAAATAACCTTGTTCTATCAGAGGACAAAATGAGCAACACTGAGATCTAAAGGCATTCATGGCCAAGGGTGCATTTCTAAAGTTAAGCAGAGTATTGAGAACCAGGAAAATTTTGTTGCAAACAAAGAAAAGAATACTGGATTGTTATTTGATATCTGTCCTATTAAATGGCAGTAATGCTAGACCATTTCATCAAAGATGAAAGAAAGACTTGAAGCAACCAAAATGTGGTTCTACAGAAGGATGCTGAGGATACCATGAACCAAACAGGTGAAAAAACAACAAGTTTATGTAGTGAATGGAAACGAAAAGGAAACTTATACTTAACATCAGGAAGAGACAGCTAAAGTTTCTGGGGCACAAAATGAGGAAGAGGGGCTTAGAGAATCTGATACTTACAGAGTGGACAGAGAGTAAGAGAGACAGGAGAAAACAGTGCATGGCACACTTGATGGGCTTGAACAAATGGATGACAGAGAAGGGTTTGTGAGAAATAACAGGATAACATATATTAAAAGTAACAAGGGACAGTAAGAGGTGGAGAGCGATGATCACCTACGTTCTGAAGGGAGACGGCACATAGACAAAGAAGGAACCCTCTAAAATGTGGTGATCATAACTCTTTTTAACTACTTTTGCTTTGTAGCTCAAAGTAATGTTTATCTCTTTATTATCTCTTCCAGTCCCTGTTTTGACATCCCTTTATACAAACTCATTAAGTTTCACCCAGCCTTCAATAAATCCTGTGTGGGTGTCACATTCTCCAAGCCTTCTTTTCTTATGTTTCCCATAAATTTCAGCTGTTTCTCTTATACTAAGTAAAAATTTCTGTTTTGTTCTCATTTTTTTTTTCAAATTTCATCATTACTTACATTCTCTGTCCATGGTATTCTTAGAATTCTTCTATAGAACCACATCTCTTTTGTTTCAAATCTCTTCACCTTTGAGAAAATTATCCAGCATTGATATCATATCTATCAACAATCTTTGTTTATCACAAAATTTTCCTGTTTCCTAATACTTTGTTTAGCTTTTGAGAAACATCTTTTATTATTCCAATGTGCTTTTGGATTTCTGTTATAATATTTCTCAATTAAATTTCTGAACTTGCTTGGTTCTGACATTTTCATTTTGTAGCTCACATCTTAGACTCATGATCATACATGCCATCATTTTAGAATTTATGGTTATAAGACATGCATATAAAAGTAAAGAGTATGCACTGCATTCCATGAAGTGGCATAATGAGGGAAGGAGTCAACTCCAAGATCTCAAAATGGACAGTGATACAACTTGAATTAGTTGCAATGAGATGTTGTCTCCTAAATACAAATGGAAACAAATTCACTAAGCTTCCCAGAAATTCCAACTGTCTCCTTTTCATACTAAGTAAAAATGTCTGTTTCATTTTCATTTATTTTCAAACTTGGTCATTGTTCATGGTATGTTTAGCATTCTTCTGTTGAACCACATCTTTATTTCAAATCTCTTCACTTTTAAAAAAATTATCCAACATTACAATTGTATTGATATCACATTTTTCAACAGTCTTTGTTTCTAATGACATTTTTCTGTTTCTTAATACTTTCCTTAGTTTTTTTAAAGCAATTTTTCACTATCCCATGTTTTCTTGAATTTCTGTATCATATTTTCCATCATTTGTTATACCACCTCCTAGATAGTGACATTTCTGTAACTGCTTGGTTTTGCCATCTCCAATTTGTAGCTTGAGCTTTTTGCTAATGACCATATATTCTGTTTTCTTACTTTTGATGGTTATAAGACATACATATCAATAAATATAAACAATATTCACTGCATTCCATGAAGTGGACATTGTGAGGGGAGGAGTCATCTCCCAAATCTCAAAATGGAAAGTGATACAGCTTGGATTAGTTGCAGTGAGCTGTCATCTCCTAAATACAGTTGTAAAGAATGTGTCATGTAGGCCATTAAATATGGAAAATAGTTGTTGTTGGAGGGATCTTAGCCATCTTACATTAATAAATGATTTTCCGAGAATTTTCTGTCTGATAACATACCACATCCCAAATCATTTTTCTGTTTGTTTTGGGTTTTTTTTAAAGTGGACACATAAAATTGGTTCATTTAAAACAGCTACTGACAGTTTCTTAGTGTGTACCATTTTCCATGGCAGTTTTAACATTCTTATATTTATAATTTAAGAAATTCCATCTTTGTGAGTCTCAAGTTGCGAACCCAAGATAATAAACCACTAACCTCATGGCCTTTACTTTAAATGTCTAGCTACATAGAAACCTTAGAATAATCCCTCAGTTTATCATAGATAGAGTGGATGAAATTACTTCAGATAACCTAAGATAATACTCCAGATAATGTCTGTGTTATATTATTCATAGAAGTAATTAGACACCAGCTACTGCTGATAGTTACATGGGATAAGAAGGCTTCATTGTAAATTGTGATGGTGCTTTTAGATTCATATGCTTTCAGGGAAGTTGGGAAATATATGCTTGATATAAATTGAGCTGATATAGTAAATTTAAAATGTATCAATGAATAGCTCAGTGAATACAATCATATTAGCTGTTTCCTTATAAGTAAACATTTGACATTTATTGTCCAAGATTAAATAATATTATATACATTTATACATCAATACATAGATATACATATGTATACATACATGCATACATACATATATACATATACATCCATACATAGATACACGCACATACACACACATATATGTTCATACATAAAGATTACAATTTCAGCATCCCTTCTCCTTCATGTGATTATGTAGTCACACCAGCATAAATATCACTTTAGTCCACTCAAGTGCTAACTAAAGAATGAAATGCATCATCCAAAAAATATTTCTGCTACATATGTATGTACGTATGTAATATATGCACTACCGCCCATAATTATTAAGCCACCCCAGTGTTTTAAAAAATGGTGTATGTCATACTATTTTTTAGTATTTATTGTCAAGTGTATAATTGCAAATGAAAATAGAATGGTTCTTTTGTTAATACGGCAAAATAACATGTGCATCAAATTAATTTATAAATATTTAATAATTACCTATATTGCAGGTTTACCAATGAAAACATGAAGAAAATTTAGGGTCATTTGGACGAGTTCATCTTTGCTTCCTTGCTTTGTAAAATTTTGCAAAGCAATAATAACAAAAGAACCATTCTATTTATATTTAGAATTATCCACTTGGCAATAAATACTAAAAATAGTATGAAATACATCATTTTCTTGAAAAAACTGGGGTGGTTTAATAATTATGGGCAGTAGTTTATATATATATATATATATATATATATATATATATATATTCATAATCCACATACAAGCCTGTTTCACCATGTCACTATCACTGCTCGTCAGTGCAGCTAGACATCCACTTGCTTTCTTATATCCATTTATATATATATATATATACTCACCATTTGCTTGAAAAGACCTTGTGGTTGAAAACCAGGTAACAAGGTGGTTCAGCCTATTTGTATTTTGTTAGATATTTTACTCTACATTTTCATTGCTGAATGTTGAATTGAGCACTTTTCTTATTGTTCATATCTTAAGAGTAGCTGTTTTCTGCCTTCTTTTTGTATTGTCATTTGTACACACACACACACACACACATATCTATCTATATATATATATACTAGAAACATTATTTGGATGATGTATTTCATCCTGTAGAACTTGATTAGATTAAAGTGAATTTTATGCTGATGTAATTACACAATCACATGAAGGGGAAGTGATGGTGCAATTTTAATCTTTTCAAATTATTTTTTTTCTCAAACATGTTTCTGAGTAGACAGTCAAGTCAAGAGTGCCAAAATTTTGGTATTTTTACTTTTGTGTTGTTCGATTTACATTTGTCAGTCATGTTTCATGTGCATTTGACTCTTTTAACCCAATGTTAGTATAATTTGTGGTGTTCTGAGTTCAAGGAGAGATGACTTGTTCATTCAAAGTTTCAAGAAATTAACAAAGGTCAAGTGTGTTTGAAAAACTAACATATATATGAGTTTATAAAAATTGTAGTTTGTCTATGTGGCCATCAGAAGAGTGAGTGAGTTAGTGAGTTATTTTATGCCAAAAAGGTGGGGTTTTAAGGTTTTTTTTAAATTTTTGGTTATAGTGAGAAGCTGATTTAGTCAGATTTTGATGAAAAAGTTTTTTCTATTTTATTTTATTTATTTTAGAGAGCTGAATATGTCTTCTAGTTCTGTGTTAAAAAAAAATATTTACTGGTGATAAATCTTTTTTTTTTAATGTATATTTTCCTATGAAAGTCTATTTTTATACTTTCATAGTGTTTTAACTCCAGTATAGGGGTTAACTATATGCCCATAGCAGGGATCCTAATAAGTGCTACCACTCTGGGTCAGGGTGGACCTGGGAACAACAGCGATTAAGAGGTGGTTTCATGCTACTCACAACCTCTCAATCAAAGGCCTTGCTGCCGGATGCAGTTTACCATCATACCCAGGACCAGGCCATCAGAAGATAATATAAATTTATAATTGCTTTACATAATAGACTAAGGACAATCAAACAATACAAAAGTAAAAGTACCAGAACAATTTTTTCTTTTGCTCCATATGAGATATGGAGCAAAAGAAAAAAAGTAAAATATGTTAGATTCATAAACCTTTCCTACTTGTTCTTTATCTTATCATCCTGCCTGTTGGATTCCAATACATATTTGATCTATATATAATACTAACTCATTTATATATATATGTATATTCTCAGAGTGTTTGTTATTTGAGAACATCTTTAGTGAGTTGTAAATGGAAGATGATTTCATATAATGTTATGAAATATGCACCAAATTTTTGCATTTTTAATTTCAGATATATTAAGAGCATTATCATTGCAGCTTCCAGTCTTGTACAGGAAATAAACAAGCACATTGTATTCATGGCACAAGCCATGGCAACTCTTAGAAAGCTTCATGAGTGGCCTGATGAAAAGGTTGAATGGCAGGTGGTTATGTGCAGATCCCGCAGATATACTCACGGTCATGCACACCAACTTCACATAATCAATAATGAACATAGGGGCATTACAAATGAGGGTCATTTCATGCCATCCTACTTCTCACTACAGAGCTTCAGGGTCAGTGCCACAAAATGGGGTGTGTGGCTGTACATGTTCTATCAGGAATAAGGTGCATCCCATATAGTCCATGTAACCCAGGAATAGTTGGCTGAGAATTTTCTTGATGATGTCATCAACCAAGATGTGGTTCCTGATTTGAATTCCCTGGACTACAGTCATGGATGAGATTGCCAGTATGAATGCAAACCATCTATAGTTGCTTGGTACATCAAGACAGTTTTCAGTTCTTATGAAGAATTAAACAGGTTCAGTGCAAAGTTCTTGTGGGTCCTCCGAATCTATGAAATGTCCTTCATGCTACTACATCACACTTTTTAAAAGGTTTTATTCATATAAAAACAGATTTTATTGTAACCTATGTACAGTAATACGTCAAATGCAATATAAGTGAACAATTCAATTAGAAACACTGAAAATGCATACAATGTCTGTAAATACAAATTAGAAAAATTTAGATAATTCTATCTTAAATAAATCAACAAATTTTTGCAGCAATTTTTGACATCAATTTAAACTTTTTTCTTAAAAGTTGAATAATTTTGCAAACATATTCAGTATTATGGCAAAATTGTGAATTTTATATAGTGTTCTTTTAAGATTAATATGAACTTTAAAAGGTTTGGTTTGAAATTCCTAGCACTTGAAGAAGGCGTACAACAACCGAAACATCATACAAATAGCTACAATGATGAGAACAATAGTCCAAATAATGTAAATACTATGAACAAAACAAATTCACAAATTCGATAAAAAAAAAAGATCCCAGAATGACATCAAAATGCACAAAATATTTTTGTCCTTTAATACTAGTCAGTTGTGCTTAATTTAATTTCTAATGTATATAAATGTAGACAGAGCATAACAAAGCCTTGCCTAGGAAGCTCCAAACAGCCCCACTCCCGGGTCAATAGATTTTTGGCTAATACATACCAGTCCTGGTATTGAATAAGATATTTTATTTCCAGTTCTTCTTTTAAATATACTCATATTTTCTATTCAATATCTTTTTTTTTTTTACATTATAGTTTGTTCTCAATTACCTGATTTATATCTCTTTAAAGGGGCAAATAAACAATAACAATTTAGAAAAGTCCACTTGAAGCATCTGTAACAATGAACATCAATTATTTGCCAGTTAATGAAATAGCACTATCAGAACAGATTTTTCTGTTCAAAGAATATATTAATCATGGGAAAGAATTGTGAAAATTAGTAGATTCTAAGCTTTCTGTTTGTCTTTAAAAAATTACAATTATTGGCATCAATGTATTTTTTTTTCTGAAAATCTGATTTTTTTAAAAAATGTGTGAGCATTAATTTAACTGGTTCAAACATTACATTGATTCATGCTGAAAATTTCTGTGATCTGCAGTTATGTTTTTCTCTTTCCTTGTATTTTCTTCTGCATCTTTCTATATGTTTACATCAGTTGTTTTTCAGTAGTTTTTTATTACTTCACTTATCCTTTGCCTTTTTTCCTTCTCTCTGTCTCCCTATCCCCCTCTGCTTATATGGGCTTGTTTTTGTTTTTGCCATCTACAGCTCCTTCTATATTCCTTTCTTTTTTCTTTTTCTCTTTCCTTTAACTTAGATCTTTGCTTTTCTCTTTTCCCTTTTGTCTTTATTTTCTTCTTTTCTTTTTCTTCTTTTCCTTTTATTTTTCTCTTTCTCCTTTTTTCTTCTTTTTCTCCTTCCCTTTCATCTTTATCTTCTTTTCCCTTGCTTACTTTTTTCATTTCACTTTTGTCTTTCTTTTCCTGCTGTACCTTTTGTCTTTCTTTCACTACTTTCTCTTTTGTTTTTCTTTTTCTCCTTCTTTTTTTCCTTTTTCCTTTCATTTTCTTCTTTTTGTGTTTCTTTTCCTCCTTTTTTCTTTCTTTTTCTACTGTTTTTTTGTCTTTCTTCTTTTTTACATTGGATCTTTGTTTTCCTCTTTCTCCTTTTTCTTTCAATTCTTTTTCCTTTTGTTTTTCTTTTCTTTTTTCCACTTTTCATCCACAGTTTTCATCCTTTTTTTTTCCTTTCTTTCTTTTCCTCCTTTCCCTTTTGTCTTTCTTTTCCTTTTTTCTATTTTGTCTTTCTCTTTATTCTTTTACTTTTTCTTCTTCCCTTTTATCTTCTTCTCTCCCTTTCATCTTCTTCCTCACTTTTTCTTTTCCATCTATTTCCTTTTCGTTTTCACCTCGAAGTTCAATTTCCCCTCTCTTCCCAACACCAACCAACATTTTATTTTGCAAAATTTCATTAACATTCATCTCACTGATCCTTGTTTGTCAACTTTGTTTATTAATTGAAAATTCATTAATCAGTGAAATTATCTGCTTATTCAATGACTGGTATCAGCTATATTTATATTTTGAGGTTATTTTCTTTTATTTTTCTTAATCACAAATTCTATTTATCTGTGTTTTGTTCTTCAGGAGAAGAAAAAATATTCAGTAAATTAAGTGTGTCGTTTTGATTAACACACTCTCTGACATTATTTAATATGCTTAAATGGATACCCCCTTGAAAATCTGCATCTCAAATGAATTAAACAGATAGATTGAGGTTTACAGAAACAAACAAGGTGTTTGCATTATTATCATTTATCTAAGATAGAATCTAAATTAAATCTAGTGTGGCACAAGGTTACAACACATTTATTCTAATTTCTTTCATTTATTGCCAAAAATTGCTACATTTTGTACAACTTTTTGTACAACTTTTTAAAATATTTCTTTTAACATCATCAAACTTTAAATCCAGTGGAACTTCTGAGAAATGCTATCAATGCAACTTATTCCTTTTATGGTTTATGCCTGACATTTTAACACATGGAAATACATATCTTCTCATAAAAACGTCTTTGTTTTCTTTTTATCAAGATATTATTAATTTGTAATGTGTCTCAACAAAAACAATGTATATGAACAAAAATAAGAAAAATTAAAATTAAAATAAGGCATTTCTGCTTTCTTTTAAAACTCTCTCTCTCTCTGTATATACTTCTCTCTCAACTAACGATAAGGCACTTCTCAAATAAAAAGAGGAAGAAGAAGAAAAAACTGAATCCAGCCAAAAACACTGGAAGTTCGGAGAAGCAGGGCTTACTTGTTTTTGACTGAAAAAATACCAAAAACCAAGAAAGTTTGATGCATGACTTCCATTATAAAAACAATGAAAAAGAAAAGAATGCTAAAAAATAAAATAATTTGGCCAATCAAAAAAAAAACTGACACAAAGAGACTTTTTGATTGCTAAATTTTTGAGCCTATTCAAAAGGATATAAAAACCTGACACCTCTTGGATGGATCCAGGAGAATGAGGGAACAAAAGAACACAGCCATGTAGAAGCTGTTCAGAGGTAAAAAAGAACACAGTAGATTTAAGCTGATCTAATTTCTCACATTACTATTACCCCTATCATGGTCTTACTTTGAAGCCACTACTTACAGACATTCCTCTGGACTGTTATTAATATCTGCCTGATGAATAAACTTTTAGCTATGCCACCAAATATAAAAGGATTTTAGCTATGCCACAAAATATGAAAGGATTTAATCATCACTAAAGAAAATAAATAAAAATATATAATTTATTTTTAGCCAGTTGGTCTTATGTCCTATATTTCCATAAAATCTAGTAACATTCTGGGATGAACCCATATGACACAAACCATATTTTAAAATATTTGTTTCGTATCCTAATATTAATATATCAGAATAATGCTATAGAATGTGAAGTCTAAGCTAGAATGGTTAGTATATCTCATGTGCATGATATTATGATATTGATAGATTGCCTTTGTCTAAGTTTAGGGTATAAGTAAAAAAAATAAAAGGTATGAATTCAAGAGAGGGCTGCAAGAATTTTGAAATGTTGATACACAATCCACATTTAGATACCATAGACAGGCTTAAGCCACATATGAAGGCATGCTAAGCCAAAGAGCAAATATATGTTCCCCTGAAGTTCTTCCTCCTACCACCTCCCATAATTGATACTACCATGTCTGTTCCTCTCATGTAATAAAACAAATAAGAAAAAAAAGCCATCTTTTGTTGATAGAGTTTATGAAGTGGTGTTTCAATTCAAGGGACTGAATCCAGTGATGACATGGAACACAACAATAACATAATGTGCTAATATTGGAAACTAACCTAATATACTTTCACTGGGTAACTATTTTGATATATTTTCATGTTTTTCTTACAATTTTTCATTAAATACAAAGCCTAAGAGCCACACAAAGTAGGGGACTACTAAAGAAGTTGTTTTAAAGCGATTCACGCAGGGAACAAGTGATGCATATTATGATGATATTTAAGATTTTGAGTGTAAATAATGACAACTCCTCATTCCTTTTTATTCTGTAGTTTACCTAGATTCACCTGATACTTCCTTAACCTCTGCAAGCATCCTCTTGGGAGTTTATTTCCCAAAGTAACAGTTTTGAGGAAAAAGGTGTCTAAGTGGAACTGCCTCTACAAAATGGAATATGAAAGGAATAAGGATGAGTCAATTTAGTGTACATAGTCTGTTGGGTCCAAGCTGTGAAGATCTAGATTGATGGAACCAAATATTGTAGTTTGTCTAGATATCTGCCATGAAAATAGTCATAGAGTAGTGAGTGGGGAGCAATGTTTCATCAATAGAGAAGGGGTTGTGAGGTGGGAAACATTTAATCACCCACAAGGCTATTTAAACACATTTGAACTCTGTCAAAAGCGGAAAGAGAAATTAGGTAGCTTCATCCCAGATGTGACAGGCAATTCTCCATATTTGTCTAATATGAATATTGTCTATACATATATTGAATATACAGAATTGATAAAAATATTTTTTATACTATTTATGTGCCATACCTTTTCTGGATATCTCAGTTTCTGTTATTTCCCTTTAGTAACTCAACTCTTCAGGTACACCTCTTTTGTGGTCAGGTATTGAACTCACAACTTTTTGGATCAAGTCACTGGATTACTTAATCTGCATCTACTGCTAGGAAGGTTGGGTCTCTGTGTTGGTCCAGAAAGTTTTTCTTGTCACAATCCATCTTGCACATTTATAAATCTACCATTCATTTGTGCATTGAATACTGTTGCCATATCTGGTTGGGTGCTCTTGCTATTCATCTCAAGGTTCTCAACAAAATCCAAAGAAGGATCTTGATATCTCAACTTAGCCAGTTTCTCACTAACGTTGACATGTCTTCCTACTGTCATTTTTTACACATATTATCAAGGCAACTGCACTGATGAGATTTTTTTCCCTATTTCCTCATCCACATGAATTTAAACATGCTAATAGATTTAACATTGAAATAGTTAAATGTAACTCAACTTCTACTTGAACAGTTTCTTTTCTCGCACTTCCCACCTGTGGAATTCCCTCCCATTTACTTGCTTTATAGCTACAATTGCCAAAATTTGAAATGCATCATCAATTACCATCTTCTATCTTGAATCCCATTCATCTTTTCTCTTTTCAATACCCTTTGTACCCAGAAAGTTTTTCTTGCCAGAATCAGTCTTGCATATTTATAAATATGTCATTTGTTTGTGCATTGAATATTGTTGCCATATCTGGTCAAGTGCTCTTGCTGTTCATCTCAAGGTTCTTGACAAAATCACAGGAAGAATATGCAATGTAATCAATCCTTACTTGATATCTTTATTTTGTCACTTTCTCACCAGCATGGCATTGCTTCCATCTCTCTTTTCTGCAAATATTTTCATGGGAACTGCTCTGATGAGCTTTTTGTTTGGTGCTCCATCCACATGTGTGTTGTGGTGCAGTGGATATCGACTCGGAATGACAAATTGGGGTGCTGAATTTGAATTCCAGTTTAATTCATTGCATTCACTTACACACAAATACCCTTGGGAAAGGTATTAATCCATTTCTTCCTTCCAGTTATGGGCTAAATAATAGGATAGATTGGGTTCTATAGCCTTGGCTGGCAACCAGTCTACTGCAGAAAGCAATGGCAACCTACTGCGGGATAATCTTCTGCCCAGTCAGCCATGTCTCTTTCAAGACATGATTGCCCAAGCGTGTATCACGTACGGCACTTAACTGACTGACTTGATTGGCATCTAGGTTCCACCCTTTTATTGTTGAAATAGTTAAATGTAATTGCCACATCTACTCAAACAATTTCTTTTCTCGCACTCTCCCCCTTTGGAACCACTATCCATTTGCTTGCTTCCCATATAGCTACAATCTGAAAAGATTTTAATGCCATTGCATTAAATTGCCATTATCTGTCTTCTTGAATCTCATTCATCTTTTATTTTCTCTCAATGTAAACCCCTGAGCCCTTGTGGTGGTTCCACCTTGCTTAGGATTAAATTATTAAAAAAAAAGTCCACATGGCCACCTGAATATGAAAATAAAGATGAAAACAACAATCCAGGCAATGTAAATAGTGTAAATAGTTACAATAACTCATCTTAAAAAATATAAACAAAAATATTTTTGTTCATAAAATAGTTGAAAGCATCACATTAATGCATTTGTTTCTGCTCAATCATCATTTTTTCCCTATAGTTAACTAAAATTCTTTGTATCTATCATTTTTTATAATGAGTCATAAAAGTACAAGTAACTGTTCTTTATTTCAATATAGTTACCTCATTTCCACTTCACAACCAGAGATCTGTTGATAAATATACCTGTCTCATTTAATATGCTGTTACTTTCATGTGGGCAGAGATAGCTAGGGAATTGTCTTTAGTAAGGTGACTCAGATCTGTGACAGAAGCCATTTTGATGGGCTTCAGAACAGAATTTCCATGGATTATTTATAGATATTTAATGGCAGTGATTTGCCATTGTCTCATACCTACTTGTTGCTATTACTCGCTATTGAATCGAATAAGGTAAGTGCTGAAAAGCTCTCAGTCTGATGAAGAAAGGATTAAAAAATATCTGATATTTGGTCAGATTTTGGAATTGGTTTTGAATGAGAACAGCATCTCTTTCTGTTCTTCATGTTATTGTTATTATGACAATGTTTCGACCATTGTGCCCTCCAGTCTTATTCGGGTCAATCTGGGCAAGCTCCAGAATATGAAGGGATGAGCAGTCAAAAATCTAAATCCTTAAATAAATACAAAGATTGTGTTTAATTAAAATATTTAATTTTATATTTATTTAATTCATACCTCAGTGTCTGATTTTCTTTTATTATTACAAATCAGATTTTAAAGTGAAGAATTTGAATTTAAAAAATGTCTAATTGAATATCAGATTTTCTTATGATTTGAAATAAAAAGAAATTAACTATATTAAATAAATAAAGTAATTTTTAAAAATTATTTTATAGAAATATATCCATATTAATTGAAAGATATAATTTGAATTACGGTAGAATTCAAGTTGATTTTAAAAAATAAAACAAACTTTTTTCACACCTTGAAGGTGAATTTAAAAAAAAATTTACCACATCAATGGCACTAGCTCTGGTATAGAAATTTATAAATTAATTTTAATTTCTTCTTTTTTCCCTTATTTTAATATTGAGTAAGTAAAAATGTTGGTTTTATTAAATTAAGAGAAAAAAATAAAAAATAAAAAAAATTTTTTTGACGTTTATTAAGCAAAAATTAACTATTTTGTTCCAATATCTTGTTCCATTTTTTAGGCAATTTTCAAATTCCATCCTCTCGTATCAAATTGCTGTATGTACCTTCTGCAATTTTCTAGGAAATTGAAATTCTCTTTTCATTAAGAGAATTCTGTAAAGACCGGAATAAATGGTAATCTGAATGTGCAATATCTGGCAAATATGGTGGCTGATTAAAGATTAAAGATGAAACCATTTTTGGTTAGTTGCCAAAGAAAGGCATAGTTTAGTCTTATACTGATTGAATCTTGTACTTTCACTTTTAATACCAGATGATTTTCATTAGTTGTTACATTTTTTAGTCTAGGTGAAAGCAGTATTTTTTTTTTCAAATCAATCGTTTGGTTCTCTAGGTTGAGTTGATAGCAAAGAATTAGTTTCAAATTTCTCTATATACTTTTATAGATAATGACTGGCATAGATAATGATTGGCCTTTGGTTTGGTTTGCAGTGTTTCATTTTGCTTCCCTTGTTACCTCTTTCCTTCTACAATGATACACAAGGTATAAAAAATGACAAAAAACATTTAAATATTGTCTAGTCATTCAATCCCTGCATGCATACTTGCACTCAGTTTAAACAGGTGACCAAAAACTGAGCTTTACTGAAAATAGGAACTAGACAATATCCTATAAACAAGTGACCAAAAACTGAGCATTACTGAAAATAGGAACTAGACAGTATCCTTATGTTACCCAGATGGGTATACAGTTGAGGAAGATCAGAAGGCACAAAAGTTGAGACACTGTGATAACAACAACAAAGATGAGGACAATCGTCTGAATATCTTTCTATCTTTATGTCTTGTCCCTTCATGATGAGGGTAGACATGGCTCTCCACAACTTTCGACAACAAAGTTTATTGAGAGCTACAAAGCTCTTAATAAACTTTGCCTTTCTGTAATTTCTCCTAAGTCCTGTTCTGCAATCTATTTAGTTAAGCATACTCAGGATGTTATGTATTGTTTCCCAGTGACCCTCTTACCCTCTATCTGTTCTGTGAGCATTAGATTTTCTAAGCCCTCCATCCTTATATTATGTGCTTCAGAAACCTCAGCTGTCCTTAAGTATTTGTTTCCATTGTTTCCAAAATCCATTGTTACTTGCATGTTTGGTCCATGGTATTCTCAGCATCGTTCTGTAGAACCACATTTCTGTTTCTTCAAGTCTCCTATTGATCTTTGAGAAGATCATCCAACATTTCTTGCCTGTATGGCAAGAAATGGAGGTCAGGTATCATATGGCTGTTTAGTACACTTTTTCTTGTTTATAGCAAAATGTTTTTATTTCATGGTACTCTCATCTAAATAATGATAATTCCTCATCCCACAAATTCAACCAAGTACAAATCATTGTTAATCCTTGATTCAGATTTTGAACTTATTCCTGCATTGTATAATATTAGTTATTCTCAAGGAATGACTGCATTTGATTGTTACCAAATTCCCTAACCAAAACTTTGATCCTCTCATCCATTGTCCCATGTGCTTCTTTTTCTATGTACTGTGTCCCTTCAGAATGTTGATTATGGTTCTTCACAACTTCCTGATCTTTGTAGCTCTTAATAACTTTTTCTCTTTACCATGTCTTTCAAACCCTCTTCCAATAACTATTCACTCAAGTTTGCCAGGGAGGTTGTGTGTTGATTTCCTCTGGCTCTCTTACCTTCAATTTGTCCTGTGAGTATCATATTTTCCAAGCCCTCTTTCTTCATTATGTGCTCAGATATTTCAACTTTTTCTTCCTGATGTTAAGTATAAATGCTCTTTTTTTTGTCATTGTCTTTAGAACCAAGCCTACAATCCTTCTGTAGTATCATACTTCTGTTACTTCATGTCTTCTTGCTTGTTTTGAACCAAACCCTTTATTTAGCCTATGATCTCTAGTGAAAAATGGTTACTGAGACATTAGGTTTATAAGTCCCAAAAATTCACTCATTAATATCCCCAATGTGGATAAAAGTATTGGATGATTGATCCAAAATTGACTTCACCCAAAGAGTTGTGAGTTCAATACCTCACCATAGCTGAGGGACCAAAAACTTAAAAGATGAGGGGAATTAATTGGAACAGAGCATATCTAAAGGCATAAAATGTGGAAATAGAACAATCTACTCCTGTGGACTAAATAAAGAGTTTGGTTCTGATGAAGGCTGGGACATACAATGGCTGAAACATTGTAAATATAATAATAAAGATGTGGAAAGCAGTTTGAATAATGTAAATAGTGTAAATTGTCATTTGTTGTCATGGAATTTAAATAAATGGTGTTCCAATAAATTGTGAGATAGTGCATTAATTTTCAAAATTATGCAAACATACCTCATGTTTATTAAAGAGACAAGAGGAAACTGTGCTGACAAGGGAAAGAAAGAATAACAAACTTTATAGACAAAATACCTTTTATGAAATCTCTTTGTCCCAGGATACTGTTTACAAAGAAAACCCGGAGTATGTTGTTATGATGTTTTACTATTGTCCTTTCTCAGAGCTGATAAAAGTACTTAGAACAGCTTTCACATCCATATGGTACCAGTCCAAGAAATGATTCACAATAAATAAAAAGGAAGTCCAATTGTAAGTTGGAGTATCTGATTACTTCTTTCAGAAAAGGAAAGTGCTTTTAGTAGCTAACAGCCATTTGACCCTGATGTAGTCTTATCTGGGCCGCCATGGCTCAAGTATTTGTAATTCTAGGATCTTTAATCTGATTTATCATAACATGTTTTTGTTTACTGTTTTTTAATTTTTTTAATCTCATACTCTAACTGAAGAAAACTCATATATTTTGTCTTAGAATTTGTGCTTGAAAGTTGTTATCTTTAAGACTTTATTTATTAAGCAGTAAGCAATGCTTGCAGTCTGGACTCTTCACATACATGTATACCCATATATCAACTGACCAGTGACAGCCAATATCACAAACATTTAACACCCAATCAGAGAATTCTAAAACATGGATGTAATGCTTGTACCTTGTTTCTTGATGGAAAAAATTAGCTTTACTTTAGATTGTTTGGTTTTAGATGAATATAGTAGATAATATATAATTTATTCATTCAGATAGAATAATTAACCAATCAAATGATTCTATTTAGTTTTTATTTAGTCATTTGAGTGCTACTGTGACACGTGATTGGGCGATCATGTCTTGAAAGAGACATGTCTGACTGGGTAGATTTTCTTGCAGTAGGTTGCCATTACTTTCTGCAATAGACTGGTTGCAAACCAAGGCTATAGAACCCAATTTATACTGTTATTTAACCCATAGCTGGATGGAAAAGATGGATTAATACTTTTCCTAAGGGTATTTGTGTGTAAGTGAATGCAAAAAATTCAACTGGAAATTGAACTGGAAATTGAACTCAGCTCTCTGATTTCTTGTTTTGAGCCAATATCCACTGCTCCACAATGCACATCTCTTTTGAGGTTTAATTAGACATGCAAAATCAAGCATAATAATTAAATTATTTTAACAAAAGTGGAAAGGGCAGCACCAAAATCAGAAGGCACATCGGTGTGGCAAATTATGCTTTTCAAAAGCTAAGCAGAGTATTTAAAAACAAGAAAATATTAGTAATGAGGAAATGAGTACTGAACTGTTATCTAATATTTGTCCTCCTATATAGCAGTGAATGCTAGACAATCTCCTCACAGATGTAGAAAAGACTTGAGGCAATAGGAATGACAGATGTTGAGAATAATGGAAAACAAAAAGGACACTTATACTTAATATCAGAAAGAGAAAGTTGAATTTTTAAGGCATATAATGAGAAAAGAGGTCTTGGAAAATTTGATACTTACAAGATAGATTGAAGGCAAAAGAAAGAGAGAAAATCAGCACATAAGCTACCTAACTAGCTTAAGTAAATGGATGGCAGAACAGTGTTTAGGAGAGATAGTAAAAAGACAAATTTTACTAAGAACTACAAAAGACAGGAAATTGCTGAGAGTTGTGTTTACTAAATGTTTTGATGCAGGATGGTACATAATAGAAGAACAAGAAAAAGAATCCTTGAAATCACCTTCTACCATCTTCTCTTCCACTCATTTCATATACATCACTTATTATTACCATTTTGTCTGTATCACTTTACACTGAGTGGCACTCAAGCCTTGTCTGCCTAAAAGGCTAATTGAACTTTTCATTTGGCTAGCTCTCTTTTATTTACTAATATTTGATTCTAATACTGTTGCTAATTTTACTGGCCTAAACTAAAGTTTCCATTTTTAATTTTCCTTTAAATCAAGTACTTATTCATATCTAAAAAGATTTAAAGAGAAACTTTTTAAACTGCTGAGTTTTTGCTTTTAAAATTCTTCAAGCAATTTGAAAATTAAATTTTCTATGTTGTATACCGGATTTATAAGTAAAGAAAATTTAAATATAACTGCAAAACTGATATCAGTTTTAAATATTAATATATTTTTAAAAACATACACTTTATTTAATTTACATTAAAACTTTCTCACAACTGTGATGTGGCTTCTCTCTGTCTTTTCTGCAAATATTTTCGTAGCAACTGCTCAGACAATCTTTTTTCCCAGTGCTCCCACCATGTAAATTTAAATGTACTACTAAATTGGCATGTGATCCTAATCTTTTACTGTTGAAATAGGAAAATATAACAGTTACTTATATTCTAACAGTTTCTTTTCTCACACTTCCTACCTGTGGAATTCCCTTCTTTTTTACTTGCTTCCCTGGCAACTACAATCTCAAAAATTTAAATGCAACATTTACTGACATCTATCTTCTTGAACCTCATCATCATTTATCCTATCTTCAATACCCCCTATACCCACTATTTTCTCTCACTGTAACCCCTTGTGCACCAGTGACAGTCCCACCTTGCTTGGGGTGAAATGATCAAAAACATTATTTATTTAAAAACATTTCTAATTAAGAATCATATTGTTTTACTATTTAACTTTTACTGAACATCATTAGGTCAATATTAAAATTTTCAAATACATTTTTTATTTTATTTTAAAGTCATTAAATTCTGCTTTCTCATATTTTTAAATCATTTGCTCCACCCAAATACTGTATTTGTGATTCCATTTGTTTCCCTTTAAGTAACTTTACTTTTTCCAATAAAATAAATTAGAGCAAGTATTGATTTATTATAAATTAAATTATTAATCAACAGCATTTGTGCTAATTGATTTTTTATTGAATCAAAGAATAATTTATTTTTTATTAAAATAAAATCAACTCTAAAACAATCCAAAAAATGATTGTTAATCACTGAGAAAATAATTTTGAATTCAATTTAAAAGAAACTAATTTTCTCATTTCTTTTTCTTACCACCTCAAACTAATGACAGTTTCAGAATTAACACACATCTACATGTTCTTCTTTGTTGTATTCAATTTGTTTTTAAGCTAAAAATTATTATTAATGCATGAGAACAGATAGAGTAATAGAATCCAATTTTCATGCTCCAGTTAGTTTCCCTTAATTTCACATGGAGGCACATTCACTTTTCTGTCTGCCAATGGATTCTTTTCGATCATCTCATCAGAACTGAGACAAAACCTTCTCCTAAAGTTATTAATTCGTGAGATGAGAAAAAACAAAATCTCAGATTTTAATAAATCACCCAAATTAGCATTCAAATCAAATTTTTCCAGATTTTACTGCTGGGTAGGATATTGTTCATTGGGCATGTATATTTGAAACTAGGAGTACACACATATGAGTGTGTATGATGAAAAAAATATTCTCATTTTCATTTTTATTTTATCTACTGTTCAGCATATACATAGTTCAATTTGTGTCTACATATATATAAAGAGTGCAATTGGTAAATTTTTTGGCAGTATATATTTTTAATTTCATCCATGCACATTGTTTGTTTTGATTTTGTTACCTGCACATTATAGTAGGGTCAGTTGGGCACCATCTGTTGGTAAAAGACCACCATGACACAATTCATTCTGCCAGAAATTTGGAAATGACATGCTGTACTGCTTGGAATTAGTGCCAGAAGCTCCAATACAAACATTTTAGAGTGTTTGAGTTTCAATATGAAGACAGTGCAGAGAATTTGGAAAAAAAAATGTCTGATATATCAAGTCAACATCATGGTGTCTAAAATGATCACTAATGATGGTGATGTTATGCCTCCATTTATCTTCCTGCATAGCCTCAGACTCAACACAGAGGCCTACATCAAGTGCCCTGAAAAGGTAGTGCTGCTCTGAGTCAGGAGAGTGGCTGTTGGAAGACCCTATGTCTGGCAGCAGAACTCTACACCATGTCATACAAGCAGCAGAACCTAGTCATGGTTGTCAGATAGTTTCTGCAACCACATCTACCTCTATATGTGACCGCCTAACTGCTCAGACTGCAACCACCATTTGATTATTTTGTCTGGGGCACAGTTGAGAAAAGAACCAACAAAACTCTTTTTAGCACCAAAGATGAATTGAAAAGGATTGTGACAGCAAGAAGACTGTTCAGAAAAGTTTCAGGAGATTCCAAAGTCATCTGGACACTGTGATTGAGGCCAATGGGGATTTTATTGAATAAATTTACTCTTTACTATTTCAAGATGTTCTTGTAATTTTGTTAAATATATTTGTTAGAATGAGATGTCAGTGTTATTTTCATTTTTGCATAATTCAGATGACAATTTATCCATCGCACCTTGTATGCATATGCATAAATATGAGTTGAATATATGGATCAGAATCCAACAAAATGATAGAATAAAAAGAACAAAAATAAGAATTGTATCACAATCTAACATATTTCGCTTTTATTAAAGCTTCTTCAGAAACCAAGTGAAAAATGAAGAAATAACAAAAAGGCAGTAAACTGGGATGTTTATGTTGGGATTTGGGTTTAGTTCTTATTGGCCAGATATGTTCAAGTGTATTAAATCAAGAGATAATTATATTTAAATGTATGTTTGTGTATGTAATATTTTGGATGCTAAAGTGTACAATAATGTATGTATATTTGTATAGAATTGCTTGTCTTGTGTTTAGGTGTATGATATAATGGTAATATTAGTTAATATATATCTATATGTGTGTGTGTGTGTGTGCACTTATTTTATACACACACATACATATATATATATATATATATATATATACAGGACTGTAGCTGATGCTAAAAAACACCAGGCACAGAGAAAATTGCCCGGATTTATTAGTTGACAATGTGATGACGTCATCAGTGTCATCCGTTTCCAGAAACTATGATTTTTGCGGATTTTTTCGGCTATTCCAATGGAAATTAGGCACAGAACATGAACGAAAGCAGGAAATCGGGTTCAGACTTTCTGAGTATAACCAGTCTTTCCTCCCAAAATTATTAAATAAACAGATTTTTACTGCGTTCATTCAGATGTTTTCTTCGTTTTTTTTCTTTCTTTCTTTCTTTCTTTCTTTCTCAATTCTTCGTGAATTGTTTAGTTTGATTTCTGACAAAGACATTTTTCCTTGCCCGGATTTTCACTATGATTGCACAGATCGGCCCAGACCCAGACTCGGTAGTCAGATACGGCCATATATATATATATATATATATATATATATATATATATATGTACAAAAAGAGGAGACAAAAATATTCTTTTTAGATTTTTTTATTTAGTTGAAATGTTGGGAGACTAAACTTTTGGGAAATTGCCAAAATTTTCAGTTACTACCTTTGTTGGTGCTTTATACTAAATATTCAATATGAAGCGTTGGTGAAGACTTTGTTTCAGTTACAAATCAAATCATAAACTAAAATTATTGCACTTACTTTTCACTACCTTTGGTTTAGAAGTTTAACTCACAATTACTCTATCACCAAATTCAAGAATCAAGGCTTTAATCCACTAGGCTGTTGTTATGTGGAGTGTCTAATACAGAATTAGACTCAGTGGAAATGTTGAGTAATAATTGATTGGCATTAAAAAGAAGACAAGATATTATTAGACATAGCAAAATGAGAACAATCTACCCCTACTCATAGAATAAATAACGGTTTCAGTTTAGAATTCCCTGAAGGTTACATTAGATCAAAAGATATTTGAAGGCTGAAAGGAATAATGCCTAAAATATGGTGATAATGACAATAAAGATGGGCACGTTAGACTAAATGTAGAAAAGCAAATTTGTTAATTAAGTACATTCATGAAATATTAATTTTAATGGTGACTTGCAAAAAATTCTACAAATTTAACAGTAAAAAAAAGAGTACTGAACTGTTCTGTATTTACATTATTCAGACTATTATCCTCATCTTTGCTGTCATTCTTATGATGTTTTGGCTGTTGTGCACTTCGGTCTTCTTCAGGTGTTAGGAATTTCGAACCAAACCCTTTATTACAATCACTGGGGTATATCGTTCCCATTCTCTTGTAAGTTCAATACCAGGCTACAGCAGTAGTGAACAAGTAACTTGCAGGGTTAGAGGGAGATAACTCATGACTTCCAATTGTGACATTACTACTACTACTACTAGGATTAGAATGATATACCCCAGTGAGTGTAATAAAGTGTTCGGTTTGAAATTCCTAACAGCTGAAACATCGTACAAAAGGCAACAGAGATGAGGGCAATAGTCTGAATAATGTAAATACTGTAAATACTACCTCATCTCAGAGACAAATGAACTGTTCTGTATTTACCACTTCCCTACTATGGTGCAGGCCCAAGGTGGATATGACACAAGGTCAATTAAAGTGGGGATTCTAAGCCTTTAAGCTCAGTCAAAAATATCCTATAAACCCTACATTAAAGTCGGGTTGGGCTCTTGTCTATTCACCTCAGATGAGACTTTACCCTTCGGCAAAGCCTTATCTGGGTTCCTCTTCACTGAAAGGCAGAGTGTCCAACAAATTAAAGAATCACTGAAGATCTGTTCAAAGAGTACTGAACTGTTATGCAATATCTGTCCTCCTATATGACAGCAAATACTGAACAATCTCCTCAAAGATGAAGTAGAGACTTAAAGCAACAAAAATATGGTTTTACAGAAGGATACTGAGGATACCATTGACCAAATGTGGGAGCAACAATAAGGGTTTGGAGAGGATGCAAACAAAAAGAAATGTACATGTATCAGAAAGAGACAGCAGAAGTTTTTGGGACATATAATTAAGAAGGGCTTGGAAAATGTAATGCTCATGGGATGGATAGGATGAAAGAGAAATGGGGAAAAAGAGTGCGAGACATACTTAATGGGCTTCAGCAAGTGGATGACAGGTCAGGGTTTGCAAGGGATATCAAAAGGAAAACTGTTTAGTGTGTCAAGGGATAGGGGTAAATGATTGCCTATGTCCTAAAAGGAGGGGTAAATGATTGCCTACGTCCTAAATGGTGGGGTTAATGATTGTTTACACTCTGAAAGGAGGGGTAAATGATTGTTTACATCCTGAAAGGAGAATTAAATGATTGCCTACATCCTGAAAGGTGTTGTGAATGATTGCCTGCGTCCTGAAAAGACATGACACATAAAGAAAAATCTGGGTCAGACTTCTTTTATTTTTTTAAAATTATAATGGAAGACATATTGGTTTTCAAAGCTACATTTTGATTCTAGCGGGAATCATTGAATCAATGCAAACAATCCTTTCCTTACTATTTGCTTTGTTAGGGATAAATTCAACAGCTACTTGTATTGACTATATATTTTCTATAAAATATGATCCTGGGTTGAACTTTGTTTTTACAGATATAGAAAATATTCTTGAACAGTTTATAGAGTAATATTTGGGTGGGCTAGTAAAATTAATGGGAGGAAAGCAATATTTCTTTGTATATTTTCTAAGCTTGATCAAATATCAGTTAATTGGCATTAATTATTAACTAGAAGGAAAATTAAGAATCTAAATTCCTTAATTTTCAGAAATTGTATAATTATTTTGGTTAAATGCAAGAAGTTGATATTAGATCAATACTTTTATTCAGACTGCATGTGCACAACATAGATTGCAACAAACAGAGAAATAAGTATATTTTTGTAAAAAATGTGTTATATTCTTTCAAAAAATCTACATATATACAGATTGATATATATTAATAGCATTTCCAGACTGGGTTTATATATGTCTTTATTAGATTTAAAATTAAATGCAAGCACTTAAGATAGACGGGTACATTATTCTTAAATAGCTTATTTTGTTCTGACATATTTAAAATTATTTACATGACATGTATCTATTAAGGCATGTATACAAACATATGCATCTATGAAAACATTATAGTTTTCAAATTACTATGTCTATGGGATGGGAGAGGCCTTGATATTAGAGATAAAGTTTCTCTCATCGAAATCCATCTTGCATACTTATAAATCTACCATTCATCTGAGCATTGAATACTTGTGCTGTTCACCTCAGGGTTCTTGACAAAATCCAAAGAAGGATTTGCAATAAAATTTTTCCAGACCTGACATCTTGACTTAAGTCACTTTCTCAGTGATGTGATGTGGCTTCCCTCTGTGTTTTCTATAAATATTTTCATGGTAACTGCTCTGATGAGCTTTTTTTTCTCTGGTCTCCCAACCACAATTCATGTGGTTGGGAGACCAGAGAAAAAAAAATCAAGACTACTCGATTGGTATTTAGGTCCCACCATTTTACCAATAAAATAGTTAAATGTAACCACCTCTTCTATTCAAACAGTTTATTTTCTCACACTAATAGCTACAAACTGCTAAAGTTTAAACACAGTGTCAACTGACATCTTCTGTCTCCTTGAATCCCATCCATCTTTAATCCTTTCTTTGACACTCCCTGTAACCCTGTTCTTTCTCTCATTGTAACCCCCTGCACACTAGTGGCAAACCTGCCTTGCTTGGTGGTAAATGATTTTTTAAGAAAATTAAAAAAAGCACATGTAGATATAGACAGTTTGGACAAAACAAATCAACGCTACATGGTTACTAGTACTTTTATATCTAAAGCAAGTATCAAGATATATGTCAAGTGTCTAAAAGTAAGAGATAATTATTTTTAAATGTATGCATGTGTATGGAATATTTTTGATGCTAAAGTATATAATAACACACACACATATATATATATATATATATATATATAGGGCGTGTACAATGATAATATATATGCTAAAAAGTCTGCCGCCTTCTATCAAGCGGCTGTAGCTGAGAGGTAGAATTGCCAACTGACGCCAATTCGGTCGGGTTTCAGTCCTGGGTAAAAGGCAATCGGCTGTCTAACAGTACTGATGAGCTGTGATACAGTGAAACAGATCTGTCTGCAAATGACTATATATATATATATATATATAGGATATAAACTGTTCTACATTTAACTGAAATACAATTCAAGTGAACATGATCTAATGTTGAAAGTTTTAATATATTATCCAATGTTCTTTGGATTGAGCTATGTGCAGTGGGTAGATTATGTTTTCCATAATGTTATTAAAATGTATAAAGCATATAAATACTTACCTGATACTTGTTGCTGGTCTCCTGCTAGACAGACTTCATCATCTTTCAGTTGTGTCTTTGTATTTGGGCAGAGTGCAGCTCAGTTGTGTTTCTGTCTGACAACAGATATGCATCTGAGAAAAAAAAATAATGTGATGTGGTTGGTCCTAGGGAACAGATGTCTGAGGCTGAACAGAGCTATTGCACCAGAAGAGTGCATTAGTGGTTGCTGCTGCGGAGGAGAACACAACTGGCAGTTGTTGGGGCTGGGCAATTTTTGCTCATGGCCTGAGTGTATGCATTCCGGTTCCCCACTATAAACTTGACTTGAGTCAAATCACATCTCAGGAGAGAGATGAAGTAAATACTTACATTATTAAAAGTTTCAATAATGTACGTGCTGGGTACATTTTAATAAGATCCCCAAAAATATAATATAGTTACAGTACACACTCCAAAATAATTGAATATATATTCTTATTTTAATTTGGAGAACCACTTTCAAGTGTAAGTTTGTTTTTGCTTTGTTGTGATGACTTCAATGGTAAAGTACATCTGGTTTGTGGAAAGTAGTTACCCAAATTAGAAAAAAATACAAGTTTTATTCGTATTAGTTGGTGGGGACTTTTTCTTTATTAAGATTTTCAATCTCAGTGTGAATCATCTCCAAAATTATAATTAAATAACACAACCATTTGATTTGAATCCTTTCTTAGTCAAGGTAAGAAGTTTTCAACACACCTATATGCATATATACATACACACCACAGTTCAAAAGTTTAAAGACATCCACTGAATTAGTATGAGATGAACTTCACAGAGGAGTGAAAAATAAAATGAAAATAAGGTTTTAGAGTCATTGAAAAAAGAATAAAATCAATTATCAAACTTATAGTTTGAGAAACTTATACAGCAAATGCCAAAAATTTGTGTGGCATTAATCAAGGCTAAAGGAGGATATTATGATGAGAAAAAAACTTTTTTTCATTTTCTCATATTAAAATTTGTAATAAAAATCATATCATACTTTTTTTAACCATGCATAATAATTTTCTTTTACTTAAAGTACAAATCAATTACTTTTTTGTTTTTTTTAATCATATCATCCCCAAGCAAGGCGGTAACGCCACTGATGTGCAGGGGGCTACATAGGAGTGAAAAGATTGGAAATGAGAAAGCTGGAAACCACATCCTAAACAGGGAACAAGGGATGAGCCTCTTCACCTTTTTTTTTTTTTTTTTTTTTTTTTAATCATCTCACCCCAAGCAAGGCATTCCACTGCCACTATTGCGCATGGGGCTACATAGGGGAAGGTAAAAAAGAAGGAGTGGATAGACATAGGGAATGTCAGGAGAAAGGTGACAGATGAGTAAGGCTAGCGAGGATGAGGGTCGGGCAGATGGGAAGAGTGCTTGATAGAATGGGAGCAGGTTAGTGTGTTAGGAGGTGTGTATTGACCTTACATTTAAACTCCTGGAGATTGTAGCCGTCGGGGAAGCAATCGTTTGGAAGAGAATTCCACAGTCGGGAAGTGCGAGGAAAGAAACTGTTGGAGTAGAAGTTACGGCTGCATTTTATCGGTTTCACTGTAAAAGGGTGGGATCTAGTTGCTAATCTAGTATCTCGTGCAAATTCGTATTTAGGGGGCACCAGTGATCTAAGTTCATCGGAGCAGAAGCTGTGAAAGTATTTATAGAAGAGACACAAGGAAGCCACGTCTCGCCGGTGGGAGAGAGACTGCAGGCGGTCTGCCAAGTCGGTATCTATCACATTACAGACCCTCCTCTGAACCTTATCGAGAAGCCCAAGGCGAACAGCAGGGGCACCCGACCAGATATGGCAGCAGTATTCAATGCACGGGCGGATGGTAGATTTGTAAATGTGCAGGATAGATTTAGACGGAAAAAACTTCCGGGCCCTACACAGAGAACCGACTTTCATAGCAGCGGATTTAGCAATGGATTCGATATAGTCATTCCATTTGAGGTCCGCTGAAAGTGTGAGACCAAGGAGGCGTAGTGTTTTACTCTCTGGGAGACAAGCCTGGTCCATGCTGTTCAATAGACGAGGATGGAGTGTGAACCCGGTGATAGTTTAGTCTTTTGAGCCTAATTAAAAAATTACCAAGGTTAAACTCAAATTTTTGAAAAATGTTGGCTGTCTACCAATTTCAATATGTTATTATTACAACACTCATAATAACTATATTTATAAATATATGCCTCTCTCTCTCTCTCTATATATATATATATATATATATATATATAAAGTTAAGTTAGAATATATATATAAGTAAGTTAAAGTTAGAATATATATATAAAATATATATAGTGAAACCTGCCATATGCGACCATCTTCATTAGTGACAACCTGCTTAATGACAATTTTTCTATGCATGGATTATTTGCTAATGTTAATTGACCCCCAGTGAGTGATCACCTCCAGTAGCAACCAGAGACTAACATCACCAAGTGAAAATCACTGATCAAAAGACCACTTTAAAAAAAATCCATTTGGCCATACACTCCCAACTTCTAAATTAGGAGAAACTAAATGAGTAATCTATTTCATTTTGCTTTGATCTAAACCAGAAACATTTCCTCATTGTTTTTTTTATTATAGTGTTTTATCAAACTGTTATTACTTGTTGAAATGTACATTACCTGAGTTCACCCCATGGTCAAACTTCATCTGTTTTGTATCAGCATGTATTGGATTTGACAAGTTAAAGAGATTTGTTGTGGTCTCTTTAACCTGTACTGGCTTGGATAAATTCAAGGGTGGGGAAAATCACATCTATATGTCCCTTTCTCAATGTCTATCTCTTTTGTTCTCATCTACTTCTCTTTGTCTGTGTATATCTCTTTCTATCTCTCTACTCAGTCACTCTCAGTTTTTTTTGTTTGATTTGTTTATTTTTTTCCTTGTATTATCACAAATCATCTTTTAACTATCACTTACTTCTAAGAAAAAATTGAAACCATATACATTGTGAATATTGTTACATTACAAAAAAGACATTACACAGACTGCCACAACTGACTTTTTTAAGCCCACACTATTGTGTATAAATATTTTAGTCTCTTTTGTTAACCAAAGACAGGTTTTAATATTTTAAAACTTTTAAAAAATTGATTATGCTGAATATATTTCTTCAAAGTTAGGCCATCTTCTTATGTTTTCATTTATTTATTACCAGATTACATGGTAAAATTCAAGTAGGTACATTCTGGTGAGTGAATTGTACGTTCCTGGCATAGATAGGTTATGAGCCTTTAGTGAGTGGTCACCTGCCGTATGCAACCAGTTTTTGATGGCACTAGGGGTGGTCCATACTAAAGATTTTGAAATGAAATTTATCAAGGAGTGTGTTGTAGTTTTTTTTTAACCAAAGTACTTCTGACCTTTTCCAAAATCATCCTCAGGAGTAAATTGCAAAGACAAGCTTATTGTAACTGTAACTGTAATAAAATCTGATTTCTGTTCTTAGGAAAAACTATGGTGGCTCCCTTGATGAATTTCACTTTAACATCAAGAAAATGATCAGAGAACTGGAAATGATCAGTATAAATAAAGACAATCTGTTTATCTTATTCATATTTGAATGATTATATATATATATATATATATATATATATATAATGTCACATTTTTATTTATCACATTTTTTAGTTTTATAAACTAATCAGTCTGCAGTTATATTTATTCATATAATATTTCTGTAACTTTTACTGCATAAAAATATATTCATGATGTTTCTTTAATGATATTATATTCTTGTCTTAATTAGTAACAAATGCCACAAATATATGTCATTAAAATCTCACTTTCTTCAGCAATATAAATCTGGAAAATATTCATTCAGATTACATGATCTGCATTTATTGAATAAACATGAAGAATTGATAGCAATTGTCTTTTTTGATTTATTCATTGAAATAAAAAATGTGAAGGAGTTGTGAATTGAGAGAATTCAATTAGGATTTTGCATTATTCACAATGGTTTATCAACAATAAGCTTTACTTTTCTTGACAGCAAGTGTATTTGACTAAATTGTCGAAAGGTATCAGTTGTTTCTTCAAGAGATTTTACATGGTTTTTATTTTATAAGGCTGTGGTATATTAACACATTAATGACCACCATTCCATTTTTGGGTCAATGGGCATTAACAAATTTTAGGTTGGATCTTATAATTAATTCTTCTTCAAGACATGGGCAATCATGGCTATCCACATCTTTTTTCTTTTTTTAACTTTCAATAAGGTTTGTCTTTTTGCTATATCTCCTAAACCTGTTCTACTATCCATTTACACAAATTCATTAGGTAGGTTATTTGCTGCTTTTTATCTGTCCCTTTGAAATTCTGGATTTTTATAAGCCTATAATACCAGTTTATTTTTATTTTATAATTAATACCAGACTTTAGCATGGACATTTATAGGTTAAAATTACATTGAAGATTTTATTCGCATTTTGAAATTGCCAAGGTATTAAATAAACTTTCTACATTAACTTTTAGAAAAAAAGGGAATATTTTCATATTATGAATTGGACAGTAATCAAAGGCTTGTAATAGGCAGCACCAGGAAAGGCTAGGTTAAATAAATACAATTTCATTCATTAGTTCGTCAAAATGAGTCCTTTATAAGATATGCATTTTTAAATAGAGTATTTTATTATGTCAACTTTTTGATCAACAATGATTTTGTCTTTTTAATTACTTTAGCTTACTGAAGTTTATTATTTACCATGGTGAAAGAATTCTTTTGAAAATTTAGCATTTTCAGAGGTCTCTGTAAATTGGAAGATCTTTATTATTTCTAACTAGAGAGTTTATGCTGAATAACAGAAACCTCATCACTCAAGAACTACCAAGAGCAGTAACAACTAAAATGGACAGCACCTCTAATGAGAAAGAAAAATAATTAAATAATCAAGATGTTAGCATTTCACCCCATTTCAAAGTAAAAGGTTTGCAAGGAAATCCTCCATCAATATTGGAAAGAGGGATAACAATTACTGTACTTGAGAAACCTGTTTGCTTAAAGAAAGTGTTTTAATTGAAATAGTTTATAAATTTCAACGAAAAGCAACACTGGTTATTTGATCAATGAATGCCAAATGTTTACTTGTAGGGAAACTGCTAATATTCCCATTAACATTACAATATGGCAGATCACACAAATAAAGTACAAGGTTTTTACTTGTAATACTTACCTGATCTGGAGATGTTTGATTTTCTTGTTTTAGAGAAAGCTTAACATTTAAAAAAATTAAAATATACTTCATTTAAATTTTAAGGTGAGGCATTTTGACTGTTGTATTTTGCTTCAGGTATGTCTTGCACTGCTTTCCTCTGTCTCTATTTCCCACTATTCACCTTGTGAATATTAGATTCTCTAAGCTCTTCATACTCATTATGCATCCCTGAAACCCCAGCTGCCTCTTCCAGATGCTAAGTATAAGTTTTCTTTTTTGTTTGCATCCTCTCTAAAATGTTATCATTGCTTACATATTCTGTCCATGGTATCCTCAGTATCCTTCTGTAAAACCACATTTCTGTTGCTTCAAGTCTCTCCTTTATTTTTCAGGAGATTGTCCAGCATTCATTGCCATATAGGAGGGTAGATATCATATAACAGTCTAGTACTCTTTTCTTTGTTTCCAATGAAATCTTTCTGTCTCTCAGTACTCTGTTTAGCTTTCACAATGTGTCCTTGACCATGCCAGTGTGTCATCAGATCTCAGTGTCACACTTCCCAGGTATCTTATTGATGCAAAAAAAAATGATGCTCACAGAAGGTTCTATCAAAGTTTTCACAAGAAGGGCTTTGCACCATCTCTCTTATTGGCCAAAACATACAAAAATTATTTTCTTTAAATATTTAATGGATCTTTTATCTTCTCTCAAAAGAATGTGTACTAAAAAAAACAAAAAAAAACAAAAAACATAGGTGATTAAACATTTATCATTACACCTAAAACTAGTATAAATTTTTTTATAATATTTCACCTGGTCAGTTCTTCATATAATATTTTCACCTGGTCAGTTCTTCATATAATATTTTCACCTGGTCAGTTCTTCATATAATATTTTCACCTGGTCAGTTCTTCAAATATCATCAATACATATCAATTTTTTTTTTTACTGTCATATATATTTCTTGTACTTTCTGCCTGTAGACTTCTTTTCTGTATACTTGCTTCTCTGACAGCTACAATCTCCAAGAATTTAAATGTTAGGTCAATTGTCATCTCATATCTCTGACCCACATCCTTTCCCTCATGTTCTTTTGTCTGTTCACTCTACTCTCATCACACCAATATTCTCATTCTTCTCTTACCCATTTCTTGACACCCCCTATAACTTGTCTCTCTTTCTTATCACTTTCCTTGTGTAACCCCCTGCACACCAGTGGCAGTAAAATTGCTTTGCTTGGGGTGAAATGATTAAAAATAAAAAACAAATTCATTTCTCTAATACAATGACCACCTGAAAATGATGATAGAACATACCTGTAAAAATATTATCAAATCAATAAGAATAAGTATAACTGTCTAAAAATGCCATTAAGCAATTCATAGATATGTCATCAAATATTAAGTATTGGAATTTAAGTAGCATCACCGTTATCAATTTTTTTTCAGTTTTCTTAGTATTTTTCTTTATAGAAGTAAATCAAAACCATAAAAATTCTGGAAGTTTTTAAAAGAACTATATGCATACTCTTGTTCCAAGCATCTTTGATTTGTCATTAATTTTTTCTGTCTCATTTTGATTTTTGATTTTTTTTGAAGGAGAAATAGAAAGGGAGATAATTTGATGGTAAAAATTTTCTTAGATTAAACATTAAATACTTCTGGAAAAGAAATATCTTAGCTATTCAGGGTCAGTATTAAATATTGATTGGTTCATTTTCAATTGATAGGACCAACTAGATTTATCTACCTTCATACTGTCCATCTGATAAGACAAGTTCAGTATCTAAATCTCTTATTACTTCATGAATATTTTACTCTGGCGTAAAATTACTTCATCAACGATACATATTGCACTAACTTGACTAATGTGTTCATATCTTAATGGGTTTTTTTTGCGGGTGGTTGTATGTGCTGTGGGGGTTGCTCTTCATTCTTGCCAGTTTCATCTCCTTACATCTCTTTTATCCTTAAACTACTCAAATATCTTTTTTCACTTTTTCCCCTAAACCATATAAATTGGTTTGAGGATACATCAATTTTTTTTTTTTTTTGTAAGTTTTTAGATTTCTTTCTATTCTACTGGAAGGATTTTTAAAAGAGGAGAAAAAAAATGATGTTAGATAAATGAAAAAAAATTATAAGAATTACTATTTGTATGTATGGAAGAGTTTATTTATATTGTGTGCACTGTGTGTCCTGGCTTTCACATCAATTTGATTTCAGTGATGCTGAGCCCATTTAGGCATCAATATATCTTCTGTTCAAGCAGCGTGTACACATGCTCAATTTGACTTAAAGTTTACTTGTTCCAGTGTTTAATGTGACATGAACAGTCAGTCCCATCTTTCTTCTATTTGACATGTTTCTCTGATCTGTAATTTCATCGATGGGATTTGTTATATTTGGGAGTTGAGTCATTGTGCATATGTATAAATGCAATCAAATGACAATATACATCACTTGGCTATATGTTATTGCTGTTATTATTTTCATTACTCATATTATTATTATTATTATTATTATACTTATGTTTCTTGATATTCCCAGCTAGAAAATAAGTTAAAAGATTGGCATAATTCCAGACAATATTCCTTGGGAACAAAATTGTGTTAGAAAATTTGGAAATGCTGCATGCATGAAATTAATTCAGAATCTTCCACATTCCTGCATAATTCAGTGCAAGTATTTCAACTACTCAGATGGCAAGTGTGGATCAGACCCATTTGCACACGCATACACATATCTGCATCAGGCATGTCACATCTACATATATTCCTGCTAACACTTACACACATATATTTATGAAATAACTAATGTACAGTGACAAAGAAAAGAATTTTACTTTCACACTTGAGTTTTGATCACATGCCTCTTTCTTAGACTTTCTTTGGCAAGAAAACCTAAATTCATTAAGAAACAAACAAAGATATTAGAATAACTCAGATGACAATTGAGATGGTTGTGTAAATTGACTTTTATCAATGAGTTTTTTGCATGTTTGGTTTTGTTACTCCAACTAAGTAACCAAACCATGTGGGATAATTTGAAGTGTATTTTTTTTTAAATAAAAATTGTGTACCTCATATAGTGGGAAATAAGCTATAATGACTTGAATGTTTGTTTTTATTACTTTTTTGTTTTTACAAATGTATTTTTAATTAAGTGTTCCAGTCAGAAAATAAATATGTAAAATTAATTTTTGTTATTTTTTCATCTAATTGTTAAATTTAAAATTTTAAAAAAAATCACAAATAAAATGATTAGACTGAATACAGTATTTATTTTATCAGTTAAAAAGGTGATGTGCACTAAAACTATGATAAATCCATTTTTTTTTTAGTGTATCTCATGTCACCTGAGATGAAAAGCTTTTAGTTACATGTTAAATCATTTCATAGACTTTCTGCACATAACAGCCATTATTATGTTGATAAGTCATAAAAACAACCAATGATTCAACAATTATAAATCCTTATACATATAATTGCCATATTCTTTAATATTATAAATCCTTATAGACATAATAGACATATTTTTTAATATTATAAATCATTACTTACAGAGTTACTACTGATATCCTGATTACTCTTTCCTTTTCCCACTCATTATTAATGTTTCTGTTCTTAATTCTTCCACACTGAGTAACCCCTTGCGTCTTAGTGGCTTTACTGCTTGGCATGGGCTCATACCAATTAAAAGAAAAAATAAATAAAAGCAGTTGTCCAGTAATCAGTGGTAATGACAATGGTGAGATTAAATGTTTTTATATAGGAAATATTTGGCATTCATTGATCCATGAGAGAATGACAGAAATACCTTCCACATAATGTTAAGATATTCAGGGCAACGTTTTTTTCATCTAACTAATGTTTTTCCATTATATGGGATGTATTTCTATCAGGTATATATGAGAGATATTTCTACCACACACTGCATTACTTGCTGTTAAAATTTACAAAATGTATCTCTTAAAAAATTTTTCAAAGAGTTCATTGTCTTCATTTTTTCTAGTATTGATAGAAGTTTCCTTCCAAACATTTGCTTTTTGGTAGCATAGAAAGTCAACATCTTGATTATAGCCTTACTTTCTGTGCTATCCATTTTAGTTATTGCTGCTGTTGGAAGAGTTTAAATTATGTTTAAGAAAAAAAAATAAAACATCAAAACATTGCCTGTAGACTAGATTTTCTAATATTAATTTTCTTTATTTTAAAGCAAGCATTGTCTCTTTTTTAAAATTGTTAATTTAAAAAATTAAAATAAAGTTAAATCTAGAAATTTCTTCTTAGAAAAATATTAACACTTTCAGTATAACTTAAAGTATTTAATTAGAAAAATGGAAACAGCTGACATGATTTTACTGTTTTTGACTTTATATATATCATATTTAATTGCATATAAATCTTCTGAACACAAAAATATATCTTTTATAAAAAAAATAAAAAATAAATTATCATTACATGTTCACTGAAAAATATGAATCTCATCTTCATATTGTAGCCCATATGTAGGCAATTACCGGTCTCCATAACTTCCTTTTACTGGTTTGAGTAATTTATAATGTTTTACTATGTCTTTGTGCCCATAGTCTGCTGTCTGTTCACACAAACTTGTTAAGTAATTTACTTAAACTTTCTCCTTGCTTCTCTTGCCTTTATTATGACCTTATGAGTTTTAAATTCTGAGGTCATCTTTCTTATTATGTATCTCCAGAATTGTCTTATTCTGATTGTAAGTATAAGTTTTCTTGTTTCTGTATTGGTTAAGGCTTTCTTATTGCTTACTTGTTCCAACTTTAGGATATTTAGATATTCTTAGTATTTTAAAAAATATGCTGTTTGGTATTTTACATGTAAATAAGCAAGAGCTAAAATCTAATTTGTGCTTTATAAATCCAGTCAAAAAGTATTAAAATCTGCAAATGCAATTCTTGATTCACCTCATGAAACTGGCTTCTCTGTATGTCATCTTCTGACAAACACTTCCTGAGTTTTCATAATTAGATACAAATGCTTCAGCACTTCCCTATAAATGATGCATTATTGAATATAAATCGAGTTCAGTGAACATACACATTCCACTGAAGAAAAGAGAAAGAGAACATATATGAGATTTGAACTGGGGTTTCATGGTCAGAAAGCAAATATTTTAACCACTTGGCTATGCACCTATGGTGGCCCTGTCAGTAAAGTAACTTCTTTAGGTTAACACTCTGGAGAGGTGATTCCAGTGTGTGGCACCTTTGGAAAGTGTCTGAAAGCTGCTCCATGGATTGATGCAAGCATTGTGTGTGAAAATGGGTTGATGGAACAGTTTGGAAACCTTTGATGGTTTGAACCTACTGGCATTATTTAAACTGCTGATCATGACAGACTATCCTAGAAACTGTAACTAAGGTTTTCTCAGAATAGTTGCAGTAGAAAAAGCAGATTGGTCCTGTGGGGGTTGAACAAGCACACATGTGCCAGAGCAGGTGTCTGCAAACGGGACCTGTCCTAGCACAGATATGTATGCTCAGAAAATGAGAGTAGCCAGTCATGATATATATATATATATATAGTCATCTGCAGACAGATCTTTTTCACTGTATCACAGCTCATCAGTACAATTAGACACCCGATTGCTTCTAGCCAGTGTTTAAAACCCGACTGAATTGACATTAGTTGGCGATTCTACCTCTGAGCTATGGTCACTCAGTAGAGGAAGGCGGACTTTAGCATGTTATATACAATGTAAACACACGCCAGTAGCCGACAGTGATCAAATTCATTACTGAATGAACGATGTATATATATATATATATATATATATATATATATATAAATTAAATAAATGAAAATAGAGAGCTCAATGGATATTATCCAGAGCAATATGAAATACTAAGTGGAAAACTCAACATATATCTAAACAGTTATAAATCCAGAATTTTATTTTACCAATTGTAAAAAATTATATTCTGCTTCTTTTACAACCATAGTTTTTCTCTCAATGTTTTATATATATATATATATATATATATATATATATATAGATGAAAAAGTGCAAGAAGCCGTGAATGTTTTGTTTAAAGTATAGATTTATTGTTATTATTATTAATATTACTTGCTTTTTGTATGATATATTAAATGTTCATAATGGTATTTGTGTTGCTACATGTGTTTCGAGTCTAAAGTTGACTCTCACCAGGTGAATAAACTTGTGACTTTACATATTGAGATCCGTTTGTTTTTCTGATGGCCAAGGTATCATGTATAAATAGATAAGTCAAGTGGTGAGCAGGTCAGAAAGTTCATATGTGTGTGTGTGTTGGTTTTTTTGTTTTTTTTTTTGACACTTGCACATTAATCTCTCCCATTATCTGTTTTATAGCCAATGAAGGTGTCAGGAGAGATTTAACAATACACAATACCTTGGCCATCAGATATGTGAAGTCACAAGTTTATTCGCCTGAAGAGAGTCAGCTTTAGACTCAAAACACATGTAGCAACACAAATACATTATGGACATTTAATATATCATACAAAAAGCAAGTAATATTAACAGTAATAACAACAATAAATCTACACTTTAAACAAAACGTTTATGGTTTCTCGCACTTTTTTCTTCTGTACAAATTTCTCTCATTGGAACAATCCCTATTTCTGTTTTTAATATATATATATATATGTTTGTTTGTATGTTTTAAATTATTTTTTTCTCAGAGTACTTTTGAATGTTACTACATTTGTTTTTCTATGATAAAACTGTTTGACCTTTTAAATGAGGTCATCTTGAGTAATTTGAAATTGGTTCCAGTAAACATGAGAATGCTGGAATTAAAGAAAAACAGTTGTGTAAATATACACAAAACAAAATCCTTGAAAATGAATGTAGCAACATTCATAAGTACTTGGAGCAAAAAATAGTATGAAGTAAAATAAATATGAACTTTGGCAAATTTACTAATAACATAAAGCAAATAATTTAGAAATATGAATTTACAATCTCCTTTAAAGAACTGTGTTCTTGATCAATTAAAATTCACAAATAATTACATTGAATACACTACTACATGTTTAACAAGAAGACTCACATTACCTCTCTCTGACCATTAATCTATTAGGTCTCATTTAAATACACATGGAGACTAACCAAACTGTATCCGTCTCATATTCATTGGTTATACAAATATAATAGCATCATTAAAAAAAAAAAAAACAGGCAAAAAACAATGAAAATATTCTTAATAGAAAAGAAAAAGCCAACATTCAACAATATAAACTATGAAAATGGCCACAAAGTGCTGACTGTGTTTGGAAAATAAAACATTCCTATAACTCTATATTCATACATAAAACAATCGATATATTAATTTAAAAGTAAAATAAAACTCGCCCTTGATAATGGCTGAAAGCATAACCAAAAAGTGCTTGGATGCATAAGACATTCAGACAATTTTTATATAATTTATGTAATGAAAAAAAAAATTATAAATCCATGTGAAAAATGATATCAAAAACTTAACCATAATACCTTGTCTGTCATTTTAATGAAACTTGCATAAAAGAGGGATTGCTGCCTAATACATAATATATACATATATGATAATGATATTTATTGGGAAACCTCAAGAAGTTTAAATAAAAATTATATAAACACAGAAACACAATTTAAAAACAACACATTAAATGCATTAGTAGCTCAACATGGTGAGACTGACCACAGTTTTGACATAAAAATTCTATTCTGATTAAAAGAGAAACTTATTCTTTAAGGTAGAAATTTTAAGAAAGTCTTTAATTGTTAGTTCATCTACAGTAATTTGCATCCAAGTTCTTTTAACTTTTCATCATTCCTGATAGATCTTCTGTTGTCACAATGTGTAATATTTAATAATAAAGATGATGGAAACAAAAAGAGAAAAAATCTAGATTGAATTAGATTATGTAGATTATATACCAAAAATATACTTAAAGAAAATTAAATTTTAAATGAATATCTAGCATCTCTTGTTCATGCAGATATGTAGTTGCATCACATAAACAAACCTAATCTGATGAAGTCCTAAAAGACGAATTCAATGAAAACTTTTTCCACTTTGTCATACATCTTTCCTCTGATATATATATATATATATATATATATATATATATATATATATGTGAAAAGTGTATGTATATAATTATAAATATCAATATATATATATATATATGCAATTTGTTATATATATTATATTGTTTACATATTATATATGTGTGGTACTTATTTAAAAGCACTCAATATCAGTGATAGAGCAGACATATTCATATAGATAGGTGTCTATATGAATATATATATATATATATATATATCAGAGGAAAGATGTATGACATATCTTGCTAGTTCAAACAAATTATATATATATATATTTGTTTGAACTAACAAGATTTCTCATATATTTAGGTTGGAGGATATAAACAAATATACTGTTTAATTATAGAAAAACAAACTATCCACTCAAATATAGGCATCCATTAAAAATAATGTTCAAACAAATAAATTTAAATATATAAGTTAATAAAATTTCATAATATATATATATATATATATATATATATATAAACCTGCTGGCCAAAATACCTTCTATCAGTAAAACTACTGAAAAAAACCAACAATCTTGGCAATAAATATTATCACAACACACACACACACACATATATATATATATAAGACAGAGGTACGGAAATATATAGGATAATGATATTTACTGGGGAAACCTCAAGAAGTTTTAATAATAAATGAACACAAAAAGAGACATTTTAAAAACACATTAAATGTATCAGTTGTTCACTATAGCAAGACTAACTACAATTTTGACATAATAAATGCTACTCTGATTAAAAGAAAATAATTCTCTAAGACTAAAAATGTTTAGAAAGTTCTTTAATTGAAAAAAAAAAAAGAAAAGAAAAAGAATCTAAATTAAATTGCCTAGATTTAAAAAATTAAATTTAAAATATCCAGCATCTCTCGATAATGCAGGTATGTAGTCACATCAACATAAGCAAACTTATCCTTATGAAGTCTTTAAAAACAAAATGAATCGTATGAAAACTTTTTCCACTTTGTCATACATCTTTCTCCTAATATATATATATATACACTACCGGCCATAATTATTAGGCTACCACCCCAGTGTTTTAAAAAAAATGTTGTATTTCATACTATTTATTACCAAGTGAATAATTGTAAATGAAATGGTTCTTTTGCTAATATTGCACAATAAAATGTACATTAAATGAATTTATAAAAATTTAATAATTATCTATATTGCAGTTTCATCAATGAAAGAATGAAGAAAATTTAGGGTGATCCGGACAAGTCCATCTTTGCTTCCTTGCTTTGTAAAATTTTACAAAGTAGTAATAGCAAAATAACCATTCTGTTTTTATTTGGCAATAAATACTAAAAATAGTATGAAATACATCATTTCCTTAAAAAAATCTGGAGTGGCCTAATAATTATGGCAGGTAGTGTATGTGTATGTGTGTGTGACCTATAAATATATTATTGTACTAAATAATCATTCATTCTTCCATGATTTTAAGAATATTTATTACCATACTTTTATTTATGAGATATAGAATTTTAATAATGGTAGCATTATTGTAGCTATATATGAACAGAAGCAATCAATTTAAAGTATGTTTCCTAAAACAGTATCAACTTTAAGCATTTAATTGTTGCATTATTAATATTTTGATAAAAAGAATTTTTGCATGAGATAGGGTCTAATACAATAAAACCTGATTACATTGTGCATGTTACAGTTCATATTTTACAAAATATTGTGATTAGTTTTAGTATTATGAATCCACTGCTAAGAGAAGCAAGACAATATTACTTTGAATGAATACAGCTGAAAATAAGAAATTCATTCTGTGCAATGCTGAAGAAATACAAAGGCTTTCATTAGCTTATTGTAACTTGAATATAATCTATTGAATTGAACAGATTATCAATTGTGAAAGGCTAAAAATAAGCATATGTAGGAACAATAATTTTTCTTTTGTAAGTACTGAAACATAGATGTCTGAGACGGTCTTTTAGTGTTAATTATTGAGACAATGTTCATAATTGACAAAGAATTCATAGTGGAATTTATGATCTGTTGGGTAAGCTTTTATATATTCATATATAAATACATACACACACACACATATATATATATATATATATATATATATATATATATATATATTATATTCTTTCTTTCCTCCTCTTTTCTTCAGTGGACTGTGTATCTTACACCCCCATCAACAAAATTTATATTCAATAATGCTTTGATTGATGAAGGAATATATAAAATAATTCCAGACAACTTCATATATTGTCATTCATAGATTCAATTAAGAAGTGAAAGACCTCAGCTTTGGACTGGGTTAGGTAAAAAAAATTTATACAAATTTTATGTTTCTGAAGAATTTTGAAATGGGTATTAACTTAAAAGCTTCTTGCTAAAATGTATAACATTGGCAGAAATTCAAAACTCCTGTTGAGTACTGACAAATTTTAAAAAATCAAATCTTCATTTATAATATTCATAATTATAAAATGATTGATTTTTAAAACCTTTATAGAAACTTCCTAGTGTTTTTTAAAAATTCCAAGAATGTCCTGTGATTAAAAATGCCCGTTTTAATATCCAAAAGCATACCAAGATAATTTAGATAAGTGCTTGAATCGTGTCTTTTTTTTTAAAATTAAAGTTTACTCAGTATAAAGCATAAGAGCCATTCATGGTAGAGGATTATTAAACAAGGTATGTGATATGAATTTAAGAGATAGAAGGAAGTGAAGATTATAAGAATAAGGATTGATAATTATTGACAGTATTTACATTATTCAGACTATTGTCCTCATGTTTGTTGCCATTTGTACAACATTTTGGCTGTGCTCCGGCTATCTTCAAGTGCTAGAAATTTTTAACCAAACCCTTGATTATAATCATTGGGGTATATGAATGTCATTCCTTGCAGGAAACCTTGATTCTACTGGATATAGACGTTGGTTAGTTCCTGACTTGACTCTTAGAGTTGTGAGTTCAATACCAGTCTACAGTAGTGGTGAACAAGTAACTTGCGGGGTTAGAGGGAGATAACTCATGACTTCCAAGCAAGGCTTCCTGCAAGAAATGATGTTCACATACCCCAGTGATTGTAATAAAGGGTTCAGTTTGAAGTTCTTAGCACCTGAAGAAGACCAGAGCGTTCAAAGGCCAAAACATCATACAAATGGCAACAAAGATGTGGACAATAGTCCAAATAATGTAAATACTGTAAATACTACCTCATCTCAGAAATATAGACAAATAATAATTCTTGACACTGGAAATATTATCATGGTTGGGAAGGCATCCACATGAAAGTTTGTTTCACAACATAGCAGTTCTCTGGAAAAAGTAGTCAGTGGAACTTCCTTTTTACAATTGGAATATGAAAAAAATGCTGGTGATTTGACTCCACAGACATAGAATGATGTGTACTAACTATAAAGGTTCAAACTGGAAGAACTAAAGATCATTTGTTATGAAAATAGTGATGAGCTTGAAATGTCGTGTCTGTGGGAAAGAGGCTTCAGAGTAAGAAAAAAGTTATCTCTCACATCTCCTAGTAATTGATTTTGGACTCAACCAATGCTGGAATTTGGGGATTGAGCAGCTCCAGCCTAGACAATGCTTCATTTGTGGTCTGATGAGATTAGTTTTAGTAATGATACCAAATTAAACAATGTACTTAGGGTCACACCAGAACATCAGAAAATCTACGTAGATCATCAATGTATATTTTAAGAAGAATATTTTAAAATTCTTTCATCAAAAATATTAATAATGCAACAATTTAATGCTTAAAGTTGATACTGTTTTAGGAAACATTTTAAATTGATTCCTTCTGTTCATTTATATTTACAATAATGCTACCATTATAATTCTATATCTCATAAATAAAAGTATAGTAATAAATATGCTTAAAATCATGGAAAAAATGAATAATTATTTAGTCCAACAATATATTTATAGGTTACACACACACAAATATATATAAGGAGCATAGATTTCATTGAGCATCTTTTTGGCATATTCAGCAATGAATTGTATGTATGAGTCTCAGTTGAGGTCTTTTTTTTAATTAGTACAAATGAAACTTCAACTACTCATCAATCTTGGAAAAAAAACAGGTACTGGAGTGGATTCTCAAAACCAGTGGATATTTTGATAACAAAAATGGCAAAATTAGTGTTCATTGCTTTACTAATTCTGATGTAACATGGGACTTGCCGCAAATGATACCAAAATAAACATTGTACTTAGGGTCAGACCAGAACATAAGAAAATCTAGGTACATCATCAATGTATATTTTAAGAAGGATATTTCTTAATCTATTTTTTATTTGTTATTTTAGCTGCTAAATGTTATAATATAAGAAATGCTGGAATTATCTATTCTCAGTTTATTATCGTATTAAAAAAGATGAAATCCTAGCCACCAAGCATAAATAAACTGGTGACTCGCCCAGCTGCACTTAGGGATACACATGGGATAAACTGGATTACAGCTAGATATATGAAAACCCACCCAAGCATTTAAAATGAAGAGTCTCTCTTATGAGAAAAATAACCCAGATTTGGAGAAAACCCCAATGATATTAATTAACAAAATCTAGTTAAATAAACAATAATTCTATGTATGAGGGAAGAGGGAATTAGTCTTGTGTTATTATTCTGCACAATGATAACATTACACTGATGCAACTTCAGTCAGTTAAGTGCCATACGTGAAACACGCTTTGGGCGATCATGTCTCAAAAGAGACATGACTGATTGGGCTAAAGATTATCCCACAGTAGGTTGCCATTGCTTTCTGCAGTAGACTGGTTGCCAGCCAAGGCTATAGAACCCAATCTGTCCTGTTATTTAACCTATAACCGGAGGGAAGGGATGGATTAATACCTTTCCCAAAGGTATTTGTGCGTAAGTAAATGCAATGAATTCAACTTGAATTCGAACTCAGCTCCCCAATTTCTCGTTCCGAGCCATTATCCACTGCACCATAATGCACATCTGATGCAACTTACTGAGCACAAATTAAATAAGGTGAGCTTAATCAACTAAAAAGAAATTTTCTCATTTTTAAATAAGTACTGAATTTATTTTTTATTAATCACTTCATTTTTGGTAGATATTTCTTTTATTAATCTTTTCATTTCAAAATGTTTTCTCTGAATTTTTTATTGGAAAATTTTCCTTCATTAAATTAGTACTGAAAAATCTTTTTTATTGATCAGTTCATTATTGGTCATTATTTTCTTTTCTCAGGTTTAGTAGCTGATATCACTCTTTCCATTATCAATGGAAGTTTCTTTCCTAACTTTTTGTTTGAAGTAGTATGGAACATCAATATCTTGTTATTTTCAAGTTATACATACTGTTCATTGTAGTTGTTGCTACTGTTGAAAGTTCTCAGGTGGTATTATTTTCTGTTATTTTGGTACACTTTTGTGCTTCTGTATGACCAGTTCGTTAGAATGGTCCTCACTAATATCTACAGGCTTTATTCATTCAAAGACATTTTTAACCATTAATCATAAAAAAAAGTTGCATACAGCTGACAGTTGAGCTATTTCTGGCCGAGTTTGGTACCATTCATGACATCCATGTGAAAGGCCCAATCTGACAAGGCTATTAAATAGTTTTGTCAGACTGGGAACAAGACTCAAGTTTTATTTTTGTTAATATTTTGATTTTGTAGTAGATTGTTTTGTTGTGCAGAATCACTCCTAGTACAACCTAGTCTGTGTTCAATTTCTTTATATATTAAATTTGTTATAACTGATCCATATATAGAGATATTTGAAATGTTTGGTATTATCTAATTAACATTTATGTTAGTAGATATTCCATTATATTTCTATATATCTGTGGCTGTATTTTCTACTAAAGATTTTTGTTACTACCTAAAACATATCTATTCAGGTCATGATACCAAGCCACCAAATCTGCTGAATTAGAAAATCCCTGATTAATGAGGTTAATGTATATTTTAAGAACAATATTTTTTAATCTAAAACTTTGATTTTTATTTGTTATTTTAGTCACTAAATGTTATAATATGAGAAATATTACAATTAACTATTCTCAGTTCATTATCATATTTCTTTATAAATTGTTTAGCTTTCAGAAGGCATCTTCACTATTTCAGTGATCCTTTGGACTTGTGTGTTACATTTTTCTGTTGTTTGTTATAACATTGTGCAAACAAATTTCTGAAGTTATTTGAATCTGACATCTCCAATTCATAAATTGCATTCCTGGGTTGATAAATGTTAAAAATGAAATTTAATCTAATGAAGCTATAAATTAGATGCTATCACATACTTGATAGGCTTGAGGAAGTGAATGGCAGAACAGGGTTTAGGAGAGATACCAAGAGGAAAAGTGTTGAGAGTGACAATAGATAGGGGCAGGTGAAAGTTCATGATTGCCTATGTCCTGAAGGGTTATGGCATATAAAGAAGAAATTTACAGTCTCATAAGTTTGTCTTTCAAGCTAGTTTGAATTTTTAATAAGTTTGCTACTCACTAAGCATCCTCTTATTAGTAAATGACTAATCAAACACATAAATAAATTTCAATAACTTTCATACTTTCCTCTTATTTATTTGAGTTGTGTGATTAGTGGCATTTTGCCTTGAAACAGTTTCATTTACAATGTTGTTTTATATACTTCATTACTCAAACTTCTGTAGCTGAAAGAGAAAGAAAACAGAAATTTAATTTGAGGACTTTTTATCTTTCTTTTTTGCTTTTTCTAAATAAAAGGCAGAAAGATTGTCTAAGGAAATTATCTCCTGTATACCCCCCAAAAAGATGAGAAAAATGAAAAAGAAAGTCCAAATGAAGAGAGTATCATTACTATATTTTGTGATATACCTTCATTCCAACACAAAGTGTCACATCTATCTTCTGATTAACACAGACTAATTAGTTGTATTCTTCAATCCTATCTCAAGTGACAATTGATCCATTAGCTCTTCAAATTTTACAAACAAGAAAAAAATGCTAATTTTTCCAACCTTCTGATTTTTCTAAAAGTTACCTTCCATTCTGCATCAGCAGGACAACCCCTTTACAACGTATGACTTAATTAACATACATTAATTATGCATTATTCATCAATCTTGACTTAAATAAATATGAAACTGTTTTTTTTTTTAATTTAATATTTAGGTTCACTTTTCTCTTACAAAAATATATGCTTGACACTATTAATTAAAATACATTGTTTAGTGAACTAATCAAGAAGCATGATTGTATGTATAGACTCATCATGAAAATGTTCTGAATTAAAAGAATTATTCAGAGTTGAAGCTTTTTATATGACATAAGTAAAAAATCTGCATTCAGTAAATGCTGTTATTATTCTTTGCTCTTTAAATTTTGGAATATTGTGTTTTTATTTTAACTGTACTTTAACTACAATAGTGACAGCATTAATTACCTTTTGGCATAAATTATCGTTAAAAAAAAATGAAAGAACAATGGTTTTAGTACCCTCATCACCAGTTTAATGTCTAAATTTAGTAATAGGGTTACTGCAAAGCTGAGCATTTGATCAGCTCCTTCCATATGTCTTAGTTGTATGCTAATGTTTAGATCTTATTGCCAGCCATTTTTTATCTGTCTGCCTACACATACTTTGTGATACCTTGTAATTGTTGAGGTAAATTGTCATTAAAAATTCAAGTAAAAAAACATTTCTAATTTCTGAATTAAACAAAATATTCAAGTGTAAAATGTAAAATTTTCAACATCACACCAATGCTTCAGGGTAATGAAAGTATAAAATGATGTTTTTTTATTTATATCAATCATCTTGATAATAATTACCTTCCTCATAAACCTTTTTAATGAATCAAACACTCTTAATAATTATAAACTATAAGCCTCCAAACAGGATCAAAATTTTAAACTCAGACAACAATTTATAGATAGATGGATTCAAAGAAAGTTTTTTTCAGTAGCAATTTAGAATCTCAAAAAATTTAAATAAATTCTTTTTGTGTATAAAGAAAATATTTATTAAACTGTTCACTGTAATAACAAAACTATAGCTTCATTTATCATTTTTTTACAGTAACATTCACCTTGCACAAGGCACAGAGGCCACTCAAGGTAGAGGGTTATGTTAAGGAGTAGTTTGTATGGATAGGAGGAGAAGATAGTGGTTAACTCTAGACTTGAACGGGCTAAGATTTTAGTGATAAAGGAAACATCTTCTTTGGAGTCTGTTCCACCGAGCAGTGGTTATTGGGAAGAAGCTGTTGGAATTGAACTAACTTCTCCCTTATGGCATATGGAACGAATGTGGGTGGTTTGTTACAAGGTAAGTGACATGGCAGTTCCTGGCCATGAAGGTTAGATCTGGTGGAACCAAGAAAATTAGTTCATGTGAGCACTTTCCATGGAAATAGCAATAGAGCAATGAGAGATTCACTTGTGAGAGAGAGGTTAGAAGGTAGAAAATGATTTTTCTCTGAAACAGAAAAAATTTTCTATAATTGTTAAGAGTGATTCATTAAAAAGGTTTATGAGGAAGATAATTACTAAAGGTGATTGATATATATAGAAAAAAAACATCAGTTTATGCTTGATTTCAACTTGGAACGAGAAATCAACTAACCAAGTTCGAATTCCAGTTGAGATTCCTTGCATTCACTTACGCACAAATATCCTTGTGAAAGGTATTAATCCATCTCTTCCTTCCAATTATGGGTTAAATAACAGGACAGATTGGGTTCTATAGCCTTGGCTGGTAACCAGTATTCCACAGGAAGTAATGGCAATCTACTGCAGGATAATCTTCTGCCCAGTCAGTCATGTTTCTTTCGAGACATGATTGCCCAAGCATGTATCACATATGGCACTTAACTGACTGATCCTGAAGCATCGGTGTGTTGTTAAAAATTTGACATTTTACACTGAAAAAGGCTTGGAGATGGTTTTGAATTCTATTAAGTGAAGACTAGGTAGCTTCTACCCACATATGGTAACATTAATCCATTTTTGGCCTGATTCAGCTCTTATAAAGATAGAGGATAGCATGAGGAGTCTGGCACTTACTGGAGAATTCTAGGTTATTTTATTTTGTTTCTTTACTTTTAAAGACAACAGTTTAAATATCTGAGAAGTATTTTGACAAATGACAAGTAGTGCCACACAGAAATCTGAAGTAACATTGGAATGACAAAAGATGCTTTTCAAAAGCTAGAAAGTTATTAAGAAATAGAAAAACTTCATTAGAAACAAAGAAAAGTGTACTGAATTGCTATGTAAAACAAGTCCTCTTCTATAGCAGTGAACATATGGACAAATCTCCTGACAGAATAAGAAGAAACTTGAGGCAATAAAAATGTGGTTGGATGCTAAGCAAAAATCTTTAATTTGTATAAATTTATTTCAGTACTAAACATAGAAAAAAAATTCATTGCATTATTCTAAGAAAAAAATAAATTTTTAGTTTGGTCTTTATTTTAGGACCAAAATTATAGAGCATAGTATATTTGAGCAACATTACTTTCATACATTTTCTTGTCTTTATAGGACAGTTGAAGCATTCATATATACTATATACAAATATGAGTTTTTTTTTGCTTTTTGTTTTTTAATCATTTCACCCCGAGCAAGGCAGAAACGCCACTGATGTGCAGGGGGTTACATAAATGTAAAAAGATTAATTAGAAAAGAGTGAGGAGTACAAGCTAGTTAGAAAGGAACAATAGAAAGCTGAGAAAGCAGGTACAATGACAGATACATAGGTGGAGAGAAAGGGAAGGTTATACAGGGGAGGGGAGAGAGCTAGAGTCCAGTGGTTAGTAGATGAGTATTAACTTTGCATTTAAATTTCTGGAGGTTGTAGCCAGCAGGAAAGCAAGAATACGGGAGTGAGTTCCACAGGCGGGAAGTGCGAGAGAGGAAGCTGCAGGAGTAGAATTGTCGTCTGCATTTGGCTAACCTGACTGTGAATGGGTGGGACCCAGTTGCCAGTCTGGTTGCACGGGTAAACACCTGTTGAGGAGGCATCAGTGACTTAAGCTCATCCGAGCAGAAGCCATGAAAATATTTATAGAAGAGACAGAGGGAGGCCACATTTCGACGATGGGAAAGTGGCTGCAGTCGAGTCGCCAGATCAGTACCTATCACATTACAGACTCTCCTTTGGAGCTTGTCAAGAACACTGAGGAGAACGGCAGGGGCACCTGACCATAAATGGCAGCAGTACTTCATGCACGGACGGATGGTTGACTTGTATATATGCAGGATGGATTCAGGTGGAAAAAACATCCTGGATCGACATAGTGACCCAATAAGTATTACTTATCAAAAAAGCTTTTCCTTGAATGATAGATGAAACTGAGTGTATCCTCTTCCTCAAGATTTTCACACTATACAGAAAACTGAGACATCAGTTTTAACAATACACATCAGACAGTAGGTGATATATTTGAAAGACACTTCATTCTTTATAACTAACCAAAGATATGTCTGAAAACTGCAGGAATTGCTGAAATATGGTAAATTATCCTTCTGGTTCTAAAAAAAAGGAACCATGGGTGCTAATGGGTTAAGGATATAAGTGATCATAAATCTCCAGTGATTTTTTTATAATTTACTGTGAATTGACATGCTTTCTTGAGAAAGATAGTGATGTAGGTTCTTGTTGCCTATTCCCTGATTTAAACTTCCAAAAGTCCCTTCTTTTAGACTGGTTGCAGTTATGCAAATGTAGAAAGTCTAGCCTACCAATTTAACCCATAGCTGGAAAAAGAAATGGGTTCATTTTTTTCCCAAGGACATTTGACCAAAACTGATCATAAGATTAGGCTGGAATCTGAACATGGCTTACTGATTACACATTCTTCCCAGATAATGCCACCTGCACATTCAACATAAAGGTAGCTATTAAAATAGGTTAGAAAGAAAAACTGATTTCAGATGGATTTTATCAAGAATATTTCAATGCTAAATGTACCATTGTTAATGACTTCATTTCTGAGAAGAACCTATTTATTTTGTCTTTGACTCATTGTAGCCTGCAGCAGTTTAATTCTTCATTGTAGATTTTGAAGTGACCTCATGATCATAAATGGAAGTAATTTTATGCTCAGTAATGTATTATTGATGTCACCTCTAATGGCTTCATATTATACTTTCAACCTTCTTAAAAATAATTCCAGAATCAATATTGGAACATACAAAAATTGTGAGAAAAATAATGCCTCCTATTTTGTTATGTTGACCTACAACATTAATTTCGACTTGTCATAGATAACAGTTGAATGGCTATCTGGAAAAATGATATCTGATATGAAAGTGCATGTGAAGTAAAGGTCCACTACTAAATTCTTCCATGCAGAAAAATTGTACTTATTGACATCTGAGGCTTATTGAATGTTTGTAGAGACCAAATAGTGGATATGAGCAGTTAGGGGTGAGTAATGTATTTGAGCAGTGGTGATATTAATGTGTGGGACAAGCTATTTTAGCTAGGCATTTTTAAAAGAAAAAAATTGTAATACACAAAAAAGATGTTTTGTTGTACTGGCTGCTCAGTTAATGAATTCTGAATATTTCCTCATAAGAAAACAGCTGATACTACTATTCTTCTTCTGTTTACTGCACCCCTTCAAGAAATAGTTGGTAAGGGCTCTCCACAACTTTCTATCTTGTGCAGTTCTTAGTTTTTCTCCTTTTGCTAAGCTCTCTCACCATTCTGTCATCTATTCACACAATTTAATCAGATATGTGGTTTGCTGCCTTAACTGTCTTGTTCTCAGTATGTCCATATGGATGAAGTTTTCCAAACCCTCTTTCTTTATTATGTGTCAAAAGAATTTGAGCTTTCTTTTGCTGATTTTGAATATGAGTGTTTTTTTCTGTTGCCATTTTCTTTAAGAATTCCTTGTTCTTTACTCACTCTGTGGAATTTTCAGTATCCATCTCTAAATCCACATTTGTGTTGCTTCTAGCTTCTTTTTCCTCATACTTGGGGAAAATTGTCCAACATCGACAGCCATATAAGAGGATGAATACTATATAGCAATCCATCACCCTTCCCTTTGTTACCATTTGTCTTGTGTTCATTTATTGGCCAAATGACAGCTTGCTTCCTTATCAACATTGCAAAAAGGCTTTTACTATTTCAATAATCTTAAAATTGTTTCAAAGCTTTCAATCTATTAAACTAATATTTAACAATTAAATTGCAAATATCTACTTCCATGTCTGTAATCAAACAGCATAATAACTAGTCTTGTTCTAAAACAATTGCCAGAAAGAAAATTTTAATTTTTTAAAAATAAATGATCTCATAAATTCTTTCCACTTCAATCCAAATAATTATAATTTGATTCCTTTTCCCCTTATTTCTTGCTAATAAGATTTGAGCCATGTTACTGCTTTTAGATTTATATTCCCTTTGAATAAATTTCTAACGATGCTCAATGATCTCCGAACATTTAAGCTTCTTGTGTAAGGAGGTGTTTGGCAGGTTTTCAAATGACAGCTGTCTGGTTCATTTTGAAAGCTAAAAGCCTCATTGTTAATAAATACTTATATCATGACAGAGGAATTTGTTGAGTTTTCAGTTTTATATATATGTTATAGTGCTAGCTGATTTTATGTGCAAAGGGTTAATGCTGAAAGAACATGAAAAAACTGAAAGGAAAGAGTCAAAATAATGAACTAATTATTTATTTGACAAATGTAATCCTAAATTTAGCTCAGTAATTGTGCTTGGAAAGAGTTGTTTTTGTTTCTGTTGAATATCCTTTTTAAATAAAGTGCATTCATTATTTCAGGATATATGGATGCTAGTTTAATCAAGAGCATAAAAAAGAAGTCTTTTTTTTTAACTTCTCACTTATTTGAGAAGTTAAATTATATTATCTACCATTTTGATATCTAGCATCATTTGGAAGAAAGTTTGTTTTTAAAATAATTCAAACATTTATTTCTTATAAAATCTATTTTCTTTTACTTCTATGTGGCATGCCCATTTTTAGATTATGATTCTGCACAACTTTCTGTCCTTTATAGCTGCTTGTATGGTTTATATTTTTGCTATCCCTCCTAATCCCTGTTTTGCCAGCCATTTATACAAATCTTTTAGGCAGGTTATAAACTGCTTTTCCACTGCCCCTTTTGTTTTTAATATATCCTGTATCAAATTCTCCAAACCCTCTTACTTCATTATGAACCCTTAAAATTTACAATTGTCTTTTTTCTGATTATAAGTCTCTTCTTTATTTACATTTTCCTTGAAACTTCCTCATTATTCATATGTTCAGTACATCCCTATTCTCAGCATACTTTTGTAGAATCATGTTTCTTCTACCTCATATCTTTTCTTCATCTGTAAGAAGACTGAACACGATTCACTGCTATATAGAAGAAGTGATAAAATTTTTCCTGTTTCTTAGTACATTGCTGAGCTTTTGTTAAGTGTCTTTTGTTATTCAAGCACATTTTTGGATTTTGGTGTCATATTTTCTATCACCTTTTAAAACATTTTCTATACTTTTAAATTTTTGTATTTGCATGATTCGGTATCTCCAATTCACAGTCTTGGGCTGTTCCTTTTGCCGACAACCATACATTTATGTTTAGTCCTTTCTTCTTACTTTCCATTATTAGCTTCTGTATGAGTTCCTGTACTTATCTGTGTCTTGTGCAATTTACATGTCAGATAGAAATATTATTGATAGAAGAATAAAGTCAAACTCTCTGATCGTTCAAATAACAAGAACTTATTCATTATCTTAATATGCAGTTGTCTGTTCCTAACTTCAATCTGCAGTGATTTCGATTTTGCTTCTCAAGAGTTACCAATTTGAAGAGGAATAAAGGATATTGAATGAATTTGTCTGGCTGTCTGGATTTACAGAGATATGTAAGAATTGAATTCTTAGATGAAATTAATATCAAGCTTATATTGAACTCAAAAACACCCTACCTTAAATTGTGCGAGTAGCAAAATGACATTTTGAAAGAAATAAACTTAACACATTCATAGATAATTATATATATATATATATATATATATAGTGTATCAAGGCAGCAGATAATTTTTTAAACATACACTGTTAAATATAAAAGACAATGAATGTCTATTATGTTTAATCATGAGCTGTTCTAAACATCGTATTCTGGCTTTAATTTCAGGTGAAAATAAAAATTGTCTAACATTTGAATATTTTTTTATTAAGCTGTTTTTAAGCTTTTGGCTCACATGATATATATATATATATATATATATATATACATACACATGTGTTTTTGTGTTTGTATGTGTGTGTAGAATTTAAGTAAAAATATATCTGTAAAGAAGGCATATAAATAAATAGAAAAGAAAAACTTTTACTAAAATACTTCATCCTTTGATGGACTTTATCAAGGTAAATGTAAGGATTGTTATAAAATAAAACTCTTATATTTGCCTTGATAAAATCCATGAGAGAATGAAATACTGTCTTCATAAATGTATATTTATTTATTATTATTTTTTTAAAATTATGTCACCCCAAGCAAAGGCAGGACTGCCATTGGTGTGTGGGAGGCTACAGAAAAATAAAAACATATTACAGGGGATACCAAAGAAAGGATGGACTTAGTGAGGTAGAAAATGGCAACTGATGTTGAATTTAAACTTTTAGGAGATTGTAAATATCAGAGAATCAAGTATACAGGAAGGTGTTCCACAGACAGGCTGTGCAAGAAAAAGAAAACTATAGTGTAAGTGGCGGTTGTGTGTTTTTTTTTTTTGTTTCACTCCAAGCAAGGAGGTACCACCACTGATGCACAGGGGACTGCATAAGAGTAAAAGTTTAGGCAGGAGGAGAGTGAAGAGAAAGACGAACCAGTTATAGGGGGTGTCAGAAAGAGGGAAAGAGAAGGATGTGAACATAGGTGTGAAGACAATTGCAAAGGTAGAGAGAAAGAAATAGAACAAGACATATGGGGTGATGTAGAAAGGACTGGAGTCAAATAGATAAGAGATGGGAATTGACATTGCATTTAAATTCCTGGAGGTTGTAACTGTCTGGAAAGCAAGTATATGTAAGGGAGTTCCACAGACAGGGAGTGCAAGAAAAGAACCTGCCAGTCTAGGACCTTGATTCTAATTTAGTAGCATGAGTAAATTCATGTTGTTTGGACACTAAACAAAGAAGCCTATCAGAGAGGTGCCAATGAAAATATTTGTAGAAAAGACAGAAGGAAGCCATATCATGTCAGTGAGAAAGTGACTGAAGTCTAAATGCAACTCAGGATCAGTAATTGTAGTAATTCTTTTGGTTGTAGATTTTTAATTTATTCAACCAAAATATAACATCTCTGTGATTAATTTTAGCTTTTGCTTCTAAAATTTTTATGAAAGTCGTATGATAAAATTTATTTTAACTTTGTTTTTTGTTAGATTTGAATGAATAGTTTTTGGTATTGGATTAAGAATTTGAAACCTTACTTTATAATGAATCCTTTTTAGGAAAAGCAGGCATCAAATATTAAAAAATAATAGCAATGATGAAAATAATTATATAATTATATTTTGAACTTTGATTAATTCAAGGTGATAAGGTTTTTGAAAACATCTTCCATTGTGAAGATTTAATGGCAAATTTTGGGGCATCTAATAACATTATTTGTTACTCCATTGGCACTTTTTGAGCCTACTGAATTTGATTTTTTTCTGTGTGTCTCTTAAAATAGGTAATAATCCATGTATATCAATCATGAACAAATTATTGGCAATATGATGAAATCACTTTGACTTTGGATCTCAAAAATATCAATACCAATTGTCTGTCTTTCAACATATATGGATTTCTTTTTTTACTATAAGAGTTTCTCTTAAAGATTGAATCATTTTCTTTATTAATTTTGATTGTTCTAAGAACTCAATCATTTTATGCATCATGTGCTTCGAGGAAGTTGACTTATTTTGATACAAAAACAATCAAATTTATCTTTGTTCATTTCTTATCTTTTTAGACATGATTAACCTTTTTATATCTTTGCTTAATTTGGACTTCAAAATTCCGCCCTCATCAGAAGATAATCTTTACATACATAATCCTGCAATCTTTGATTGATTTTCTTACTCACAACTAGAGGAATTATTTTTGCTTTTTTGCCAAATTCCATGTCACTTTATCATCAGAAGTTGCAGAGTGGCCAACATTTCCAGAATAAATTGCACATTTAGCATTGAGTTTTTTTCTTTATTGCTTTGTCCACATTATTATTAATTTTGTAAGTCTATCCTTTCTCAAATCATAAAATATATATTATGCTTTCCAAATATTAGTAATACTCTTAATATTGTGATGTCTACTATAAAATATATATGTCTGTTTACATATGATCCCCAAGATGCTGGGGAAGACATCACAACAAAATCGAAATATAATCTTTTCATAGTAAGAAAAAAATTAAGATTATTTTTCTTACAAAGTATATTCATGTGAATTGTGTTATTCAGGGATTTATATAGGAAATCTCACTACATTTGTTTTTATTTACATCAAAAGTAATCCAATTATTTCTGATAAAAGTTGAGAACTTTTCTACATAGAATATACAAAGTTTTGCTGAAGTCAGTTAAAACCCCAGGAGTATGTATGTGCATCTATATGCACACACTTTCGCACCATATTTGCTTTTCAACCATAAAGAAGACACCGGTTCAAATCTCAGCATAGTCGATTTATCAGAAAGGTATCCTACCTTCGTGTTATCAGCCTGGGGAGGCAATCCCAGTGTATGGAAAATTTGAAAAAGGCCTGAAAACCATGCCACCAGTTCACCCATATTTTGTGAGTGAAATTAAGTAGAAAATTGTTTTTGATATTTGTGCTAACATGAATTCAAAAGTCATCGCAACTGAGGGTTAATAATGACATTGTTCAAACTGTTGATTGTGAAAGATTATGCACTCTCTCCCAAAAAGTGTACCTAAGGTCCACTCAGCATAACTGCAGTATAAAACCACAGGTGGACTCTATGGGTATTGAGCAAACACACATGTACATGAGCAAGTGTCTGTAACAGGAATTAGTTAACTGCCCTAGCTGATGTGCGTGCTTGGAAACAAATAGGCTGTCATCATATATATATATTTGCTATTTTTGTTTATATTGTAAAACGTTTGCTCCTAAATTTTCACTCTACATAAGTTTCTCCCAATTATGATTGTTGTTGCAGTAGATATGATAAATTTTATGATCCATTTTATTTGCAAGAATTTAAAAATTTGTTTGTTTTATAAAAAATATTTCTAATGATTTTTATATATTAAATCTATGCATGAGATAAATGTTTTAAAATGTCAACCAAATAGATTGCAGAATATAACTGAATCATTTTCTGTCATTTTAAACAATTTAAGATTTTATTTTTACATTTAGTAAGTATTTTTAATTTATACATAGTTACACTGAATATTTTTTCTTTTATTCATAATAGAAAGTACCCTTCCCTATAGTAAAAAATAACAGACAATTCTGATATAAACAAAAAAAAAATTTATATTGACTATACAACCATCACATTTCCCTATAGGTTAATATGTCACTTATCAAAATTGTGCAGTTCATATCAACATATTATCTGAGACTACTATAATAAATAAGTAATAGTAAATAATACGAAAATATTGTGCATTAATTGTAAAGTCAGCAGTCACTTAAGTGGCATACATGATACAAGTTTGGGTGATCATGTCTCTTTCAATTCATGACTGATGAGGCAGAAGGTTTTCTTGCAGTAGACTGCGGAACCTTTCCAAACAGAAACTTTGATGTGAAATTTGAATGAGAACAGTAAAGACATTCCTTGAATCCATCATAAAAATTCAGACTGTGAAACTAGTTAATACTAAACACTTCAAATACTTCAGTATACCAAACGTATCATAGGAGATAAGGAAATTGAATATAGAATATGTCTGTAGTAGTTTGCCTAAGACTGTGAATTATTGCAAAACCAAGATATTAATCTAAATCTTGAATCATGTTCTTATGTAGCCTTGTCAGATTGGGACATTTATATAAATGCTACGCATGGTACTAAATTTTTTTAGAAATATCTAAACTGTCAGATGTATACAAATGTTTTTAAAAACAAATGGTTGAAAATGGTTTTGGGTATGTATGTCTTAAAGAGAACCATTCTTTTTTTAAACATGTGGACTGATGCTACAGAATCACAAAGTGAAAACTGTAGCAAAAAACCCACATCACTTGAGGGCTTTCAACAGCAGCAACAATTAAAATTGATATAAAATGTAACTTGAAGAGAAAATAATAGCATAATCAATATGCTGATAGTCCACATTCTGTCAGTTAAGTGCCATACATGATACACAATTGGGCAATCATGTCTTGAAAGAGACATCACTGACTACAGAATATTTTCCTGCAGTAGGTTGCTATTACATTTTGGTAGCAGACTAGTTGCCAACCAAGGTTATAGAATCTAATTTGTCCTGCTATTTAACCCATAGCTTGAAGGAGAAGCGGCAAATTAATACCTTTTCAAGGGTATTTGCATGTAAGTGAATGCAATGAATTCAACTGGCTCTCTGATTTCTCATTTTGAATCAATATTTACTGTACCACAATGAACATTCTGGATGTTCCTCACAACTTCAATCAAAAAGTTAGGAAGAAAATTCCCTATCAATACTAGAAAGAGTAATAACAGAAATTGGACTTAAGAAACCTGTTTACCTGAAAAATTGTTTTATGAGAAAGATTTTCTAAATTTTAACTGAAACCAGCACTGGCTACTCAGAAAATTGTTAATATCACCATTCCATTCACAATATTTATTGGTTTACTCAGCACCAAATACAAATCAACACCAGTTATTTATATAATCTTTCAGTTTTAACTGAACTTCTTTTGTAAATGAAGAAAGTGCAAAAAAGTTGAATTGACAGAAGATTGTAAATAAAATCTAACAAATTTTAGATGCTAAATTAGAGGCTTGTCTTAAATGGGTTTTCTGATCTCTCATTTTAATGAACAATGCATAAAAATTCATTTCTCAAGAAAATTTTTTTATCTTCTTTTAATTGTTTATTTAATAAATATTTTGACAGTTTTGTGTATGTCATCAAAACCATGTTGAAACATTCTATTTTAAATGAATTTAAATTATGAATTTATTTGTATATTAGTCTTCTTTAAATTGGAGAAGCCAATAAAATGATTTCATTTAGCTTCTCTGCATAAGTGCGAAAAAACGGCAGTGAATTCTTCAAACTCTCTTCGTACGTGATATTGATAAACACTAATGACATTAAAATGGATACTCATTTTTAAATTAGAATTTATTGATTGCTCATGGCATCTAAATTCAGGAAAATTAAATTAATTATATAAATTTTAAAATAAAAAGATTTGACACATCAAACTCTAAAGTAAAAAGAAAAAGAAAATTGATTAATAGCCACCATTATTAAACAGTTTCTAATTCCTATCTGCAGTAAAACAAAACCAATTATATCTTAAATATTTATTTTATACTTGGTATTTTTGTCTCGTCAATTTAAGAATCCTTTTGATTCCTATATACTTTTAAAATTATCTTAAAATCTCACACATTCGTTTATAGTTTGAATATTTCAAATATCTTCTCTCATTAAACTCAAAACATATTGTGCCCTGAATTATCATTGGCAAACAACTTTTTCTTTAAATTGGCTGCTTTACTTCAAACAGTCAACTTTCAAAGTTGAACTCGATGACATAATTCTATATTAATGTAGCACTACTGTAAGGAGGTTTCTTCTAGTTTATGGGCAGCATTATTCTGCTTAGAGTTAAGTTGTTTATTCATTTTTTTGTCTTTAGATTAATCTTTATTCTTAAGGTAAATAAGAAAAAAAGGAAAGATAATGCAGATCTCTTGTCTGAAATCTGCATTGATTTTAGGTATTTCTTTATAACAAATCATATTTTTGGTCTGGTAGATTTTCTGCTCTGATTCATATTTTACAAGATTTTCTTTTTCATCTAATTGGAAAGAAATTAGTTGTTTGGATAATTGTACATAATTCTTTCCCTTCAACCTTTTTTTATCTACATTATATCAAGGGATCAAACGCTTTCTATTTTATTATCTTAGCCCATCATATCAAAGGTTGTAGAGATTTATTACTGAAATTTCTAGCCTATGGCCTATATTCTTATTGCCTTATTATAAACAACTGCTGAGTGATAGGTTTGGTAAAATTGGCATCTGACATGAAAGTGTGTGAGGAATATGTTTGTCACTGAATTAGTCATTAATGCTTGCTGAAAATTTACAGAGAACAACAATGAATGTGAGCACAGTTAAGAAGTGGGTAATGCATTTCAGAAGCAGAAAGGAAATACAATTCATGTTTATTATCATAGCATGTAGGCTCTTGTTTTATCACTGGCAAAAATGCAAAACAAATAGTGGTTGCTATATGGAAAACATATTTTGGAGCTGAAAACTTACATTGTCCAGTTGTGTTTTGATCTTACCTGAATTTGTTGTTGAATGGACACATGGTTGAGTGTTTTGACCATGAAACCAAGGTTCAAACCTCACTATGGTTGATTTGTCAAATGGTAACTTTTTGATGCTATCTATTGAGAGAAGGCAATTCTAATGTGTGTCACTTTCAGAATGTGCCTGAAAATCAGAGTTCACACAAGCCTTGTAAGTGAACCTGGGTAGATTAAACTGTTCAAAAAGTGTCAGTGGTTGTGCTATTATGAAGTCATAAGTCTTTGTAACCAAGGATTTATCATACAAATCCTTGTTCAACTCATGATCATGCCAGATTATATGCGCACACACAATCTCTTTCTCTCGCTCTCTCTCTCTCTCTCTCTCTCTCTCTATATATATATATATATATATATATATAACTGTAACTAAGGTCTACCAGCATATTTCTTTTATCATTTCATCCTAAGCAAGATGACAATACCATTTGAATGCGAGAATTGAACATGAGCAGATTTTATTGAGTAGGATTTAAAAAAAGGACAAGTAATGGAACAGAATTCAGAAAAGCAAAAGATGGAAATTGATGTTGCATTTACATTTTTCAAGATTGTAGGTAGCAGGAAAGCAAGAAATTAGAATGGAGTTTCACATGTAGAAAATATAAGAAAATAAACTATTAGAATATAACTGATGGTTGAATCAAGATAGTTAAACAATAAAACAATGAGAACTCATTGCCAATCAAGTCAGTTAAGTGCCATACATGATACACACTTTTGGCAATCATGTTTCGAAAGAGACATGACTGACTGGGCAGAAGATTATCCCGCAGTAGGTTGCCATTGCTTTCTGTGGTAGACTGGTTGCCGACCAAGGCTATAGAACCCAATCTGTCCTGCTATTTAACCCATAACTGGAAGGAAGAGATGAATTAATACCTTTACCAAGGTATTTGTGCATAAGTGAATAAAAGGAATTTAGCTGGAATTTGAACTCGGCTCCCCAATTCGTTGTTCCAAGTCGATATCCACTGCACTTATAATGCACAACTGTCAATCAAGTAGCATGATTAAATGCATGCAGCTGAGGCACTAAGAAGAACAGTTCCTCAGTACAATTAACATGAAAATGTTTGTAGAAAAGACAGTGGGAAGCAACAGCATGTCAGTAGTGACTGATGTTGAGATCAAATTTCATTACAAACCCTTCTTCAAATTTTTGTTCACAATCTTTAGATAAGTAGTTGAAGCACCATACCAGATATGACAGCAATATTCAATGCATGGGTGAATGGTAGATTTACAAATTTGAAAGAGGGATTCTGATGAGAATTGTTTAACATCAAACAGCAAGCCAACTTTCCTAGCAGCAGACCTAGCAATTGATTCCATATAAACGTTCCAGTTCATGTCAGTAAAAAAGGTAACTCCAAGAAAGCAGGAGGTATTAGCAGAATAATGGCAGGCAGAAAAGTTTCTCTGTTGTGATTAAATGAAAACAGTTTTGCAGTATAAGCCATAAGGTGTTTTGTGAGTGACAACAAAACACAGATGTGCCTGAGTAGGTGTCTATAACAGGGATTAGCTAACCAACCTAGTAGACTCCATAATATTTTAAACTGATAGATGCCTACTATTATTTATTGTAGATTATGTGGAAATAAATAAGAGGCATTACTTTTGGATGTCCCTCATATAATCCTGTGTACAGATTGCTGATGGGAAACATAATTTCTAAAGAATAGAAAAAGAGTTGGGTCCAGAAAAAATGTCTGAATAAGCTGTACAAACGAAATAGACACAAAAAAAATTAAAAGAAAAAAATAGGAAAAGAAACTCAATTAAAAACTCTGAATAAGGTTTTCTGAAATAAAAAAAATACATGCAGTAGATATAAAGGAATATGAAGTTTTGAAAAAAATGTATAAAAAAGGATTTGGCATGGATAAAAAAAAAAAACCTTAAAGGATTATGAAGATTTTTCTGGGTACTTTAAGAATACTTGCTGCTGTTCCAAAAGGACATCAACATATTTAAAATATTTGATTTTTTTTGTTTATTATTATTATCATTATCATTATTATTATTATTATTATTGATAAAAGTATCAGTTTCTTTAGATTTAACCAAATGGATATTATGAATAAGTATGAATATTTTGGAAAAACTTTTGCCTCTATAAAAAGAATATACTTACTTCCAGAATGTGTAGCCAGAATATTTTATGTATTGGAACAACAAAAGCCATTGGTTGTTAATTCTTTGTAACTATGTTTACTGGGTTTGTTTTATTTGAACATGTCTATTTTTCATTTATTGGGTCACTCAGTACAAACATACACAAATTTAAAGAACATAAAATTGGTAAAAATGCTGCTTTTCCCAAATTATCTTAAAGAATCAATTAGAAAGATGAAATCAACTAATGACAAAAAATAGTAATAAGTAAAATAGAAAAAAAAAAACAAAGGAAAAATAATAATGTCATTTTTTATAAATTTGTTTTAATGGAAAACTCATTAAATATCTGGGCAGTGTTTTAACAGGGGATGGAATGTAGAATACTGAATTATGAAGATGCATTTTGACATTGAGAAAAATGCCTTCTAAAACCTAAGCAATGTATTAAAAAACAAAGACTCCTGTTAGAATTAAAGAAATGGTACTGAACTGTTACGCAATACCTATCTGGCAGTGAATGCTGAGTGTTCACCTTGCAGATGAAGAAGAGACTTAAAAAAAGTCAAATGGTGGTTCTACAAAAATATTCAGAGAATTCTATAAGCCAAAAATTTGAGCAACAAGAAAGCTTTAGAGAAAATAGAAAGAAAAAGGACACTTGTAATTAACATTAGGAAGAAATAGTTGAAATTTCTAGGCCCTATAATGAGGAAAATTTGATATTCACAGGATATATTGAATGCAAAATGAAAAGAGGAAAACAGTGCATAACATTCTTCGCAAATTTAAGTTAATGGGTAGTGATACAAAGTTTAAGAGCAATAACAAAAAGTCAGAATTTATTAAGAGCTATAAAAGATAAGAAATTGTGAAGAGCCATGGTCACTAACATACTGAAGGCACATAGAATATCACTTAATTATCTGGACAGTCAACAAATGTTTTTTTAATCCTTTTACCCCAAACAAGGCAGTACCACCTCTGTTGTGCAGGAGGCTACATAAGAGGAGAGTGAAAGTTTGCATAGGAGGAGAGTGAAGGGAAAGAGTAACAGGGGGTGTCAGAGTGAGGGCAAAAGAAGTATAGGAATACAGGTGTGAAAAGAGTTGTGAGAGTAGAGTGAAAAGGGAGAAGAATAAGATGCAAGGAGTGTTGGGGAAAGAACAGGAGAAGAACAAGAGAAGGACTGGAGTCAAGGAAATAAGAGATGTCAATTGACACTGGATGCCATGAAGATATTTATAGAAGAGACAGAGGGAAGCCACATCTAGTTGGTGAGAAAATGGCTGGAGTCGAGCCACCAAGTTGGGACTGATTCCATTACAGATTCCCTCCTGGAGCCTGTTGAGATGCCTTAGATGAATAGCAGAGGCGCCTAATCAGATATAACAACAGTATTCAATGCATGGGAAGATGGTTGATTTGTATATGTGCAAGACGGACTCAGGCGAGAAAAACTTCCTGGCCCATGACAGTGACCCAACCTTCCTAAATACAGAAGACTTCGTTTTTGCAATCCCCTATATTAAGATAACAGAACTTTTCTTATTTATTTATTCAAATAATTTAAATTAATAATATTTTTGCAGAATTAGAATCAAAGCTATTAAAATATGTTGCCAATCTGTAAATATGCACCTAACACTGATATTCTGTACTTGTAAAATTAATGGAAATCATTATTTTTTTCTTTTAGCTTCACTTAAAGTTATTGGAAGCAGGATTTAGTGTAGAATGAATTGTAATATAATCCTTCATATTAAACATTCAAATTATAGTAATTAAAAAAAAATTGTCTTCTCTTTGGTCTGAATAAATAATATCTCTTTCTCAATCCTTTTCTTTGATATCACTTCCTCCTCATCAAGTCAAAAAGTAACTCTGTTCACCTTCCCATTTAAAATGTTTTAACTGCTAAATTTTCAGTTCATATGCAAAATTTTCATAGAACAAAAGTTAGACTTTGATCTAATTTCAATAAAGAATAAAGTGTAAAAGACTGTTTCTTATACAAAACTTAATAGAATTTGATTCTCCATATATAAATTTTAAATGTTAATCAAAGAAATAGAGGCAGATTATTAACCACTAACTCAACTATACAGCTTAGTAACCAGTTCAGAAACAGAGATATATTGTATATTCTGGGATGCTAATTTATCATAGAGGATTCTGAAATTAGTGTACTTTCATTACATTTTCACCTTAATAAATTACTTAAAAAAAAATTAAAACTGCATTCTTTATGTCAAAATTATGGCCAGGTCTATTAGAATGGATGGACATATGTGGTGCAGTGGATATCAGCTTGGAATGAGAAATTGGGGAGCCCAGTTCAAATTTCAATTGAATTCATTGCATTCACTTACGCTCAACTACTCTTGGGAAATGTATTAATCCATCTCTTCCCTCTGGTTATGTGTTGAATAATAAGGACAGACTGAATTCTATAGCCTTGGCTTGGCAACCAGTCTACTGCAGGATAATCTTTTGCCCAGTCAGTCATGTCTCTTTTGAGACATGATCACCCAAGCATGTATCCCGTATGGCACTTAACTGACTGACTATTACGATGAGTGACTAATGCACTGAACGATTTGCTTTGTAAATGGTCACTTTTGTGTTTATACAGGGTATAGTTGAATGACTTCTCACATAATGACATGAGCTAGATCAGTGGTTCTCAACCTATTTTTACACATGGACCACTTTTACTCTTAATTTTTTGGTGGACTCCCCCCCACCACCACCACACCGAACCATTTGATGAAATTTTCATTTTTTACTAGATAAATTTACAAATTTTATTCCAGAAATAGTAAATGTGTATGCTTTATTTTGAAGTAAAACTAAGTTAATGAAAATAAACTTGTATTTAGCAATTAAATTCTTTAGAACATATATGTATCTATCCTTCTCAGTTTTTATTCCATTTTTATAATTCAAACATTTGGTAATGTAAAAGGAATACTAATCTTCATCACTTGATCTCATTTTCAAGTTTCTAGTTTTAGAGTTGTTTTTCTATGTTTAGTATTTTAATATATGATACATTACTGTAGAAATTTCAATTTCAGTTTCAATTATAACAACCATTCCAAAGTGAAATTATTCTATGAACCACTAAAATATTCCCATAGACCCCCAAACTACTATTTTTGCATTACCCCAGTTATATGGACCCCAGTTGAAAATCCTATTGCCATTGGTGTCTTACCATTATGTGGGACATATTTCTGTGACACACTATATAAGTTTTAATTTTCAATTTTGTCACTGATGTTTTTTCATGAAACATTTTTTGCGGCTTTTTTAATAAATCCCTGCTTCCGGTTTAATATTATAGTTTTGTGTTAATGAAATCTCTTGTTTTTTAAGTAGTTATACCAAATTCTGAATGAAGTTTTGATAAATTCTTATCATTTATCATAGTTATTAAATTTGTAGGTAATATAATTCATACCTAATCTTATCAAGGTTAATTCCTCTTTGCATTGTAAATGAAATAATTAAGACATTTCATTATTAGTTTGAAGACTTACCTTCTCAGAATGAAACATGTCATTTTTTCCATATTGTTATTCACTTATCCATTATTAATCTGATATATAGATTTATATATATATATATATATATATATATATATATATATTAAATTGTATATACATTTGTATGAGTTGAATATATGGATCAGAATCTGGTAAGATGATAGAATAAAGTAAAAGAACAAAATAGGAAACAAAATAGTTTTTAAATCTAACATCTTTTACTTTTATTAAAGCTTCTTCAGAGACCAAGAGAAAAATGAAAAAAGTAAGAGAGACAGTATACGAGTATGTTATGGTTTTGGGTTAGGTTCTTATTGGTCAGATATATGTCATGTGTGTTAAAATTTTAGATAATTATAAATATAATTATCTACTGCTTTAATACATGTGATATATATCTGATGTATATGGATTAACCCTAAATCACAACATATCAATATAGTGTCTCTTTGTTTCGTTTTTCTTTTGTTTTTTAAAAAAGCTTTAATAAAAGTGAGACATGTTAGGTTGAAAAATGTATCCTATTTTGTTCTTTTACTTTATTCTATAATATACACTTGTAGGGATAACATTGTACATACATTTTTATATATCACATTGTACATACATTTGGGGTCTTTGGCATGACGGTAAACTGCATCCAGCAGCAAGGCCTCTGATTGGGAGGTTGTGAAGAGCATGGAACCACCTCTTAATTGCTGTTGTTCTCAGGTCCACCCTGACTCAAAGTGATAGCACCTGTTAGGGTCCCAGCTATGGACAAATAGTTAACCCCCAAACTAGGGTCAAAACACTATGAAAATATAAAAATAAACTTTTATAGAAATATATACATAAAAATAGTTTTTTATAGAAAAATATACATTTTTGAAGAAAAAATTATTACCATAACACATTTTTGAAGGAAAACAAATTATTCTCAGCAAAACTAGATGACATTTTCAGTTTTTCAAAATAAAAAAGAATAAAAACAGATAATTTTCATTAAAATCTGACTAAATCAACCTTCTCACTAAAACCAAACATTAAAAAAAAATACCTGAAAACCATACCTGTGTGACATGGAATAACCCACAAAGGTTGATATGCAGTTAAACAAAAACATACATTTGGATATATGACATTGTACATACATTTGAATATATCACATTGTACATATATTTATATATATATATATATATATATATATATATATATCTCACATTGTACATACATTACTGTAACAACTGGGCATATTTAAGCATTGTATTATGATGATCAAGAAAGAGCATTGATAAAATTTGACACTCATATGACATACTAAAGACAAGACAGTGGAAAGCAGTGAAAATCTTACCTAATAAGTTGTATAAATGGTTGAAAAAACAGAGATTAGGTGGGATAGCAAAAATACAAACCAAACTAGCAACTACAAAAAACAGAAAGTTGTGTAGAGCCATAAGCAGCCATACATATATTGAAGGGGCATGCTGCATAGAAGAAAAAGGAAATAGATTTGATAATAAATAAATAAATTTGAATTATCATAAAAAACAAATTTTTCCCAAATGATGCAAGATATTAAAATGGTAGATAATATATTTTAGCTCCTCAAATAAGAGGGAACTTCTTTTTATATGATCTTGATTAAACTAGCCTCTGTAAATACTGACTTAATAATCATGCTTACGGAAAGCAATAAATAACCTACCTAAAACACTTGTGTAAATGGTTGGCAGAACAGGGATTAGGACAGATAGCAAAAAGACAAAATGTTTTAAGAGCTAGAGAGGACAGGAAATTGAGGAGAGCCATGACTTCAAATGTCTTTAAAGGACATGGCATAAAGAAGGAAAATGAACTTGTGTAAATAGTTGGGAGATCAGAGTTTAGAAGAGATAGCAAAAAGACAAAATTTACTTGGAGCTATAAATGACAGGAAATTGTGGTGAGCCATGATCACCAACAACCTTAAGGATCATGGCTCATAGAAGAAAGAAAATGAGCTTGTGTAAATGGTTGGCAGAACAGGGATGAGGAGAACTAGCAAAAAGATAAAATTTACTCAGAGCTACTGAGGACAGGAAATTGTGGAGAGCCATGATTGCCAATGTTTTTCAAGAACATGGCACATAGACTAAGTAATTTATTTTAGATGCTTTATTTCCTTAAAACTCTTTTAAGCTGTCAATGATAACAACTGACAAAAGTGAAATGTTTGTTTTCTAAATAATTTATTTCCAAAAGCGTATATCAGTTCTGCACTGGGGTTTCCATGGAAAGAATTCAGCCATACACATTTTTTTGAAGTACACTGTCTACTCTAGTAGAGAAATTGGTTTTACTTTCTTTCTTATTGTTTTAAACTTTAAAAGCGTGTATAGAACCAACCGATGAAAATATACTGCAAAAGTAAAATATTAGTTTTCTTATAACTTTATACTCCTCCATAGATCTTATTTCTAGAATAAATAGGCATAGCATCTAATTATTGCTTTTGTTCTTGCCACGGAGCTCATAAAATTTGCCTATTAAGCAGGCAGCCACTCACTTACAAACACTTTCTTTCTCTACGCCCAACCAATCACCATCTTTGTCTTCAGGAGATCTTAAATCTCCACGGCAAGCCCATAGGATTGCAGAATTCATAACATCTGAGAAAGAAATAGAAAATTACTGACCCCGTTTGAATTAATCAATCACACATCGAAGAAGAGTGCATGTATTCCTTTGCTGTTTCATATTTCAGATATCTCCCATGACAATGAAAACTTCTGACTTGCAAGTGAATTGGCTGCAAACTAAAATGATTATAGAGACAATTATTGGCTGATTGATATCTTAAGCCACTGGTCTTGGCTTTCTGATGTAAGCAGCTGTATCATCTAAAGTACATAATGTGTTTCTGTATGTGGCACTCTTTTACATATATATATATATATATTTAAAATGGGGATATATGTGAATAAATTGCTCCATCAGTAGAGTATCAAAGATGAGATTGCCAAATGCAAATTTCAATCTCTTGTGCACTTTACATATGCATCAATGCTTTTAATTTGTTAATGAAAAATAATAAAAAGAAAAATACGAGTTATTGTTTGTTGTCTAAAAAATTGTATTTACCCATTTTCTTAAATACCTTGAAAGATATAGTCAAAATGATTGAATAATCTTAAAAATAAAAAGACCTCTTAAAAATGATTTAGATTTATGATTTACACTATTTACATTATTTGGACTGTTATCCTAATCTTTATTGCTATATTCCTGATGTTTTGGTTGCTGCATGTTCCAACTGTCTTCAGGTAATATACATTGTAATTTCAAACTGAACCCTTTACTTAGATTCTAATTCCACATGTCATGCCGTTTTTGGGTATCACAGAATCAGTTAACTCATTTTTAGTAATTCAATGCTCCAAGCTCTTGTTTCCTTGGCTGTGACCAGGCATTGAACCTAGAACACTTTTAGTCAAGTCCCTTTTTGAATGACTCAACTAATACTTTTATCCACTGAAGAAAGTCAGAGTGTATAACAGCCAAAACATTGTAAATATGGCAATAAAGATGAGGACAAAAGTCTGAACAGAGTAAATAGTTTAAATAGTTACAATACCTTTTCTCAGAAATACAGAGATTTAGAAGTGATGCACACAAAAAAAATTATACTGTGTCATTACTAATATAAATCTACCATCTGTCTATACAGTGAATATTTCTGCCATATCCGCTCTGGTGTTTCTACCATGTATCTAAAGATTCTTTATAAAGTACACAGAAAAATCTACAGTGTTATTGGTCCTGACCTGACATCTTGGCTTCAATCAATTTCCAAAATGTTGTAACGTCACTTACCTGTGAACTGTTTCCTATAAATATTTTCATAGTAATTGTTCTGATAATCTTTTCTCTTTGGTACCTCAACTTTACAAATTTAAGCATTGTACTAGATTGGCATTTAGGTTTCATTGTTTTATAGTTATAATTGCTAGATGTGACCAAAAGTTCTATGTTTCTTCACTCACACTTCTCACTTGTAGAACTCTCTTCTAACTTCTTGCTTTCTAGTCAACTTTGGTTTAAAATTTTTAAATCTCATTTCAGTTATCATCTTCCTGTCTAATTCAATCTTGTACTTTCTTAATATTTTTGCAAAGACACTTTCACTTTCAGCAGCTGCTTGAGTCTTGAATCTATTATCATCTTGATTGGGGTTAATGCTTAAGAAAAATATGAGTTGAAGAAGAAAGAAAAATGTTTATGAATTGTAATTAGTTTCAGTTTGTTAAAATATTTTAATAAAAATTTTTTTTATTTATAATCTTATTTTTCTATTTCTTTTGTTTGATATTATGATGCTGATTTCCTTCTCTGTCATGCAAATCATTTAAACTCCAATTCCTCAGAAACAATAATCTAAGTTGATCTTTGAGATGTACCTCAATCTTTTAAATGTCTTGGAAAGCAGATGAAATATTTTTGATGTTAGACAGCATTAGGAAAATTTAGTTTTAATAATTTCATTCAGAAAGACTGTTTTTAGATTGCATTGTGTTTTAGGTTCATTGTTTTTAAATGTTAACATTGATACACTGATACATTTCTATTGATTCTAACATTGAAGAACACAAACAAAGTGTTTGGCATATTAGACTTTATTTTTAACAAAGATAAAAACACAATTTAACAATCCCTTAAGAAAAGCAAAAATTGTGCAGGTTATGAATAAGTTACTGTGAATTATTTTAAGTGGATAATGATGTTAGATAATTTTTCTATAAAATAACCAATGTATAAATACTGCTTTTATTTTTTCATGGTTCAGGTGAACTGGTAAGAATAGTTTTATTTCCTAGCAGTTACACATTTGCATAAAGGAATAGTTTGATAGACTTCAAAGACAACAGTTGGAAAGTTGGGGAAAATATTCAGCACAATAAAGATATCAAAACAGATAAGAAATAATTATTAATTGATGCTTATACTGGATTTGTCAAAAGACTTATTCAGCTTTTGTTATGAGATGACATTAGGAACATTTAATTTAAATATCTTTGTTAACAAATATTATTTTTTCTTGTACATTTTTCTGGTACATTTTTAAAATCATCAAAATTGGTGCATTATTAATTTTAACACTGAAGATAAAAGAAAATATGCAAAACTTCCAGAATATACAAATATTTATACATACACAACCATAAAGATTCTTAAAAATTAAAAGCAAATGATTAATTCAAAACCTATTATTTAAAATAAATAAATATATAATAAATTTATCAAATTGAAATAATATAGAAATAATATTTATAAATATATATAAGTATATAAGTATAGGGTAGGTATGGGTGGAATGATATTCCATATCCAAAGAAACACTATTCTTAAAAAAGTGCTCAATACAATATTCATCATTTGATAAGACACGGATAGTGTCAAAACAAAATGGCTATTTTTGTAGAGATATCATAACATATTATTCTGCTATAAATTATATATATATATATATATATATATATATATGTGTGTGTGTGTGTGTGTAGGAATGAGATTGAAAGTACTTGGGAAATGGAAAATGAAAACTAGTTTCAAAATTACGTCACATTTCTCACATTCTTTAATTATCATACATAGAAGATTATTTGTTTGTACGAAAAGATTTTATTAAAAATAAGCAGACATAATGTTTGTAAGTTATTTAATTAGATGTGCTTAAAAGAAAATTTACTGTCTAAATAGAAAAATATGTATGTACCGTCAACAGTTATAGTAAGATTTAAATTAGACCAGTAAACAGTTGTATTAGTAACTACTCAATACATGTTTGATTTATCTTATTGGTTCTAACATTGAAAATTGAAGAAAATAAGTAACATTTTCAGCATATGTTTTTAACAAAGATAAAAAGTAGATTCAACTCACTCTTAAAAAATGTGCAGTTTATGAAAAAGGAACAATCAATTAGCTGATATATTAAAAGTGGTTTGCAAAGTTTCATGATGTTCCACAGTAAAGCAGACCATCTGAGGCCTATATTAATAAGATTCATATATTACTTGATAATAATCAACATTATATGACACAGAAGATAGCTAATTGATCAATTGTGGTTAAATCGATCTCCCAAAAGCAAAGGGTTATGTGTTTGAGTCACCCTATAGGTATATTTTTTTATTTCTGACATGAGTTCCTTGATAAAAACTGAATAGAGGCAAGAAATAAAAACAAACAACTAAAATAAAAAAAAAATGAAAGACCTTAAAAAATAAATGAATTTATATTGCTTCATCAATTAAAAATGAAAATATTAAAGCTATTGTACAATTTTTCACTTACCTTTTATTTCAAGATAATTTGTACCTAAATAATATAACATGATCCATTTTGGTTAATAAACTGAACAACCTATGCTAAAAATGTGTAATGATTTAGAAATGGTTTGGGAAAAATGAATTAATTGACTCATCCAAAGGACCATCTTAATCATCATTCTTTCACTTTGATTTGAGGAAATTGCTTATTTTCTTACTCAGAAAAACTGGAGTCAACTGTTAATGATGATAATCTCAAAACTATTAATCTTTCATTAGTTAAAAGTAGAACTCCTCTGTTGATTGGGCTACAAAGCTGTTTATACGGTTAATCAGGCTTTCCAATGCAAAGATTGTGTTCAAGTTACAGAATTTTTCTGATCTGTTCTTGTTTGATGATGACAGTAGACTGAATAGTTACAACAACTACAACAACAAAGAAAGAAACAATCACTAAAATAAAAATAAATTAAATACTAATAAAAAATGAAAAATAGTTAACAAGACGTCATTAATTAAAAATAATGAATATTAAAACTACTTTTCTTTTACTTATTATTTCAAGATTCTTTATACGTAAATGCTGTAACAAAATCCATGTTAGAAAATTCTAAAATGTCGTTAATGACAAAAAAAAAAAAAATGCTTCAAAAGTAAATTAAAATAATAAAGTAAATCACTTATATAATATTTACTGACTCAGTTCTCCAACCATTTTCTAAGCCTGCATATCTCAGCAGATAATGGAGTGTTTGAGCAAAAAATAAATCATAAAAATGTGAAAATTCATTTTTCTGAGCTTTTCTGAGCTTTCTTTTCTCAGTACAAAAAATATAAATAGCTTTGCTGTAATTCTTAACACTTAACTACTCCCCAGTCGACCATGTTGCTGTCATGTTGTGCCTAATCAAAAGTATTTACTTGCACAGCAGACTACCTAGAGGTTTTGCTGCTTTCCTGGCATCCCACTCTTGCTTGCAGGGAAAATCATCAGTTGCAAAAATAACAAGTGACCACCAACCCACCTTGAGAAATACTCTGGGCGATATACTTTTATTACACTAAAAGTATTCATGTTTTTCCATAGGCATTCATAATTTCTGAATTTAATTTAGCACCTCAATGGGTTTTTTTCTTCAGTTGTCATATCTTCAGGTCAATCCGTCACTTCAGTTTTTAATTTGCAATGGAGAAAGCCTGATGTAGTGATGGAAATTATAAATATATTATAGGATAATGCATATGATATAATTCTACTAACTTAAATTGTTTGAATTGCTTTTCAAGAAGATCATGTTGAACATTATACGATTAACAGATTCCTTGATGGAAATAATAAATATACTATGTATAATGTTTATAATATAATTCTACTAACTTGAATTGTTTGAATGTTTTTTTTAAGAACATAATGTTGGATTTGTCTATATTTCTGAGATGCGGTAATATTTACATTATTCGGACTATTGTCCTCATCTACGTTGTCATTTGCAATATGAACTCTGGTAAAAAATAGTTACTGAACATCAGGTTTATAAGTCCAAGAAATTCAGTTGTTCTTCCTTAAAGACACATGGCCCAGTGGATATAGACATTGTTTAGTTCCTGTGGCTTGACCCAAAGAGTTGTGAGTTCAATACCAGGCTATTTAGTGAACAAGTAACTTACAGGGTTAGAGGGAGATAACTCATGACTTCCAGAAGAGGCACTATTATACAAGGAATGAAGTTCATATACCCCAGTGATTGTAATAAAGGGTTCAGTTCAAAATTCCTAGCACCTGAAGAAGGCTAGAAAAGAATACAACAGCCAAAACATTCTACAAATGGCAATGAAGATGAGGAAAATAGTCTGAATAATGTAAATCATGTTGGATATTATACACTCGTTAGATTCCTTTCATGTTGTGTCTATTGAAACATTGATTCTCGTATGATTATTGAAGTTAAGCAAGTATCAGCACCTAGATGGGAATAGAAGATGCCATAAGCTTTGATATAAAGATGTTGTAATGGCTCAGAACTTGAAATCAGAGAATGGAGCTCAATTTCCAGTCAGATTCATTATGTTTATTTATTCACAAATATCTTAGGGAAAGGTATGAATCCATCTTTTCTTATCCCAGCTATCGATTAATTACTAGGAAAGCAGTAAATAATTATTATCTCAAAAAACTCTTAAAATCTAAAATTATTCTCTTGCTTTAAATAACTTTCAAAAGCCATAAGAAACAAATCTATGAATGCTCTCTTTTTGTGAGAATTTAACACCCTCTTTCTGATTGTATGTAGTTTCTATTGTCCTTAAGAATTCTTCATTGTTTACACTCATTTGATAGCAATGTTTCCTTAGATAAAAAAAATTTGTAGGATTTGATGTTAGATATATGACTTGGCAAATGTTCCTATAATACTTTTCATCATCATCAGAGCTGTTTTAAAATTAAAACAAGTACAGACCAGCTGGGTTCATCATATTCATTTATGCGCAAATACTCTGGGTTAAGAGAGTGGCTATTGGAAGACCCTAGGTCTGGCAACAGGACTCTACACCATACCACAAAAACTGGAGAACCCAGTCATGGCTGACAGACAATTTCTGCAACCACATCACCCTTCCATCTAACTGCCTAACTTCCCAAACTACAATACTCTTTATTATATATGTGGGGTGAAGTTGAGCAAGAGACTAACAACTCTTGTAGTACTGAAAATGAACTGAAGGCAAGGATTATGGCAACATTCCTTAACTTTAACAAGGAAACTGTCCAGAAGAGATGCAGGAGATTCCAAAGTTGTTTGGAGGGCGTGATTAAGCCAATGGTGATTTTATTGAATAAATTTAATCTTTGGTATTTCAATTTATTTTTGTGTCATTTTGGTAAATATATTTGTCAAAATGAGATGTGAGTGTTATTTTCCTTTTTGTGTAATTTAGAAGACAATGTATCTATTGCACCTAGCATATATATATATATATATATATATATATATATATATATATATATAGCAATCAAATCAAAATGTGTCTACAAATGTAAATTATATAAGCAGAAAGATAACTGCATTCATAATATATGTATTTTTTAAATAAAGTTCATCCCAGCAAGGTAATAAAGCCACTAAGACACATGAAGTTACTGGGGGTGGAAGAATTAGGAACAGAAACATTACTAATGAGCAGAAGAGAATTAAGTAATTAGGATGACATTAGATAGAAATTGATATTGCATTTAAATTTTTGGAGATCAAAGTAGGTTGGAAAGCATAGAACTAAAAGGGTTCACACTCCTCCTCAGTCGTTTAAACAGAACTAGTGGTTTATTCCTTGTTTCCTGTTTAGGATTGGTTTCTGGTTCTAAAGTCTCTCTCACCTTCAGTAAAGTGCAGAAGTTTGGTGATACACGGGGCCAGCTCCTTGCTTGTATGTCTCTTTGAATCAAGTAGGTGGGGGAGGGTGTTATAGGGCCTAGTAGTGAGAAAGGAAGACATTTTAGATATGTAAAAACAAATGAAACATGAAATAAACTCTTTATTTAAATTAAATATAAACTAACTTTTTATTTCTCTCTTTGATTAGAAGCCATCCCAATATAGATACCTGGGGCTGTTGCATCCTCTGCCCCACTTTTGTATGCTGCTGTTCAACTTTATACTTGTAATGTCTCTGCCTGGACTCTGAAATTGATTAATTAAATCGAAGAATTATGTGTTATTTTTTCTGTATCACTCCAAGAACTTCACTTCTTGTTCTTTCTTACTCTAATGTAAATCTATAGAGTAACCCTCTACCTTTAGTCACTTTTGGGCCTTTGTATTGGATGAACATTAGTAACAAAAAATAAAACTACATTTAATGAGATATTAATGGATCTAATTTTAACCCATCATTATTTCCTTTAATCCAAACATTATTTTAGTGAATACCCAATGTTTGAATAGATGACTCATATTTTAAGCAGTTTTAATTACATCTTCCAGCATGCATATTTGTGAGATTAAAGAAAATGTGCTCTCCAGCTGGGTTTGAACTTGTATCTCCCACTGTCTTATCCCTATTGATGTTTTGTGTGTGAGCAAAAGAATTTAGGTTACACTGGTTGTGGTTGTAGGTAGACAGAACTTAGGTTCTTTAAATATGGATTTTGTAGAAGTTGGTGAAATCCATACTTAAAGAATTTACAATCAGTCTACCTACAACCACAACCTGTGGAAGCTAAAGTTTTTTACTTCCACATAAAACAACCCCAAATCAACATAAAAACTCTACCAGAAAGAAATAAAAATTACTGCTAAACACATAAACCTTCACACTATCAACCAAATCCTACATAGACCAAGTAGAATTGTGATAACAAACACACAAGAATTAGAGACATGAATGCTACCTGACAAGACAAGTATATATGAGGTCTATTTAACTAATAAAAACAAGTTAAAAATGAAAGTACAATAATTTTTTTTACTTATTTTTCTAACAAATGTGAATAAAAGTGAAAATGTTTTCTATTTCTTCTTTATCCTATAATTTTTTAAAATTCATTCCATATTTGATCTCAATTCATACACACACACACACACACACACATATATGAATTTTTTTCATATTTATATTATTATTTTTTAATGTATATTTGTATTTGAGTGGAAATTTTTTATTTTTTATATATACATATATATATCGTTAAACAATACATTATAATTTCCACTGGTCTTAATAATTTGAGAAATCATTCAAAAAATATCTATCATTTAATTCCATAAAAATTGTCTTCTGTTGAGTTTGTTTACACTTGGATACAATCTGAGCAGATATTAATTGTTCGGTTAAAAATCAGGAGAATACCTATCAAAAGGTTAAATTGAACTTTGTCTTTCATGAAATCTTCTGTGGGTTGATTGGTAAAGACAGGTCTGATCTAAAGACAGCATCTTTCTGGTGTGGTAGTTTTCAGGTTCGATTCCTGCCAGAAGATAGATATTTTCTAAATGATTTCTTAAACAATTAAGGTCAGTGGAAATAATAATGTACTGTTTAACTATATATATATGAATATATAAAATAATAAACAAACTTCTTTCCCAAAAGAAATGTCTAATTGATTCTGCAGTCTAACTATGCTCTATTTCTACCATAGAAAATCCTACAGTAATAAAATTTTATGTTGGTTATACCAAGAATCCTTTTAAAACCTGCCATTATTTGCACTTTTCTCTTTTAATAATAAGACTTAACACAATAGCACATCACTTTCTACTTATTATTGGCAATTAAAAGATGCCAATAAAACACCTACGATAAAATGGAAAATATTAAAAAAAACAGAAATTGTAAATCTTTACATTAGCCATGTTTTCTATGTTTATAGGAAAAATTACAAATTATCAAATTCCCAAAACTAAACTTGCTGAATAAACATAGTGAAGTAACTTTCATCTGTCATCATCACCTAAAATATACCCAAAAGTATAGTTAATTTTTTCTAGTATAATATAACTAAACATCTATAATCTATTCCCCTAGCATAGATTCTCCTATTTTCTGATAATTAATTTGTTTCAGCTTAACAGGGAGATCACCCACTAAGTCAACTACATATGTTTGACATGCAATGTATTTAAAAAAAAAATTCCCGTCTTTGTCTCTTGTTGACTACTTTAAATGAAAAATAACTTACAGAAAATCCTGTAACCATTTCACAAGGACATGCAATAACTTTTCACATTTGCTAAATGCTACATAGGTATCATTCAATTTATTTCATCACTGGTATAGGAAAGCATCTGGGTTTCAAGTCATTTCAAGTTTCTACCCCCACTTTACCCTTACAAGTAAATTTCTTCTAGCCATCATGACCTGGTTTTTTATTGGTTCATTAAGAAAAACCCTCTGAAAATCCCCCCCCCCACTTAATTCTCTGGATATGGTAAAAATGTGTTGTTTTAAGCTTCTATATATAATGATTCCTGACAGAAAAAATATTTCACTGCCTGATGAGGTGCTAATAAGGTAGTACTGAAACACAACTCATAATAAAAATATTATCATACATATGCATCTATATATATAAAAAGCAAGATGTGCGTGTGTGTGTGTGTTTATCTGTCTGTCTGTATGTCCTTTATACAAATACACAATTTTTATCCAATTCTCACCAAACTTCACACAAATATTCTTTAGGCTTCCAGTCAGATCATGAGTTACTTATTTTTTTCGATTTTTACCCCAATATTGGAAATCGATACACAGATATTCAATCAGGTCTGATCAAGATCAGGATTTCAGCCATTTTATTGTGGTTCTTGTGGCAGAATTTGCTTTAACTTGGTAAAATTATAGTTTTTAATCTCAAACCTTAGTAGATCTTCTCAGGCGACTCATTTTCCCTGATATCGAAAATCAATACCCCTGATATTCTATTGAATCTGATCAAAAACTGATATTCAGCCATCAATATGGCTCATTTTCTCCAATTTTACTCCTGATGGGTATGATAAGTTTTCATAGACTTACTTAGGTTAGTTTATCCTTGGATGGCTTATTTAACTCCAATATTGGAAATCGATATCCTATTGGGTCTGATCAAAATCAGGTTTTCAGCCCTTTTATTTTGATTTTTGCTTCAGGTTTTGCTCTAAGTAGGCATAATTGTAGTTCTTAGTCTCAGCCATGATACTATTTACTTAGAGGACTTATTTAGCCTTCAAAATTCAGTTTGCAATGAAAAACTTTTTTGATATCCATACCAGAAATCAAAATTTGACTTATATCCAGTCCTTTTTCTTTCAATCTACAGTTTTGCTTTGATTGGAAACAACTATTGCTTTTTAGTCTTTCATGCCAACGTCCAAAGAGTCTGAGCTCCAGGACCGTGGATTAGTTTTAAAGCTTTCATTACACCTGAGCAACACTGGGCTATACTGCTAGTATCAATATGAATAGAATAAGTAAAGAAGAAATAGAAAATAAGTGTCTTTAATCTAACATGTTTCTCTTATAACAAGCTTCTTCAGAGATTTATTAAAGATGAATGATTTAAAAATCCAAGAGACAGTATGTTGATTAAGGTATAGTTTCATTAGTCAGATATGTGTCACATGGGATAAAGTAATGGATGAATATTAAATGTAGAAGAAAAAAACTTATGTCTGTTTAACTGTGTGTGCCAATGCATATTTTTAAATAAAATAAGAGAAATCAGTTATGAATGTATACATTGAGAGAAATTATGTGTGAATATATGCATTTATGAGTCATTAAAAAGGTATGCATGTGTTAAATGATGGAACAATTTTCTATTCTAAATAACATGAGAGAATCATGTATCAATCGTAAATGAAATATATTTCTGTTTAAAATTCTAGTGAAAATAATGTATAAAAGTATTAATCAAACTTTTTATAAATTAAAAGTATTTTTTTAAAAATAGTGTTGACAGCTAGAATCTTTCAATGAAATAAATAACTATGTATTAAAATTATTATAATAACATAATCAAATAATAATATATAAAGAAGAAACATACATATAAATTACCATACTAAATCACGGCAATATTACACTTAATCAGAATAAATGATATACCATAATAAATAATAGCAAATAATAAAACAAGATAAAAATATTAAAAAATATTTTTAAAAAATATTCAGAAAATAATTATTAATAGTCCTGAATAATGCAAAATGTAGCAGCATATATCCTGAAACAAACTTCTATTAAGGAAAATAACTGAAATTTATATGATAATAATGAGTCTTCCACATAAAAGTTGTGAAGTAGCAATTAAAAAAAGCATCAAGTTTATTTTCATATGTTTCACATTGTCAACAATGATAAAACAGCTCTGGATACATCATCACTGGATGATGTTTATTCTTTGGCCAAGATAGAAATCACTTGAATACATATGCCCTAATTTAAGTTACTCAAAGTTCTTCAAATATGAGTGGTGTACCAACATTGAAACCACTTTTATTTCAATACAGCCTATACAACAGAACTAAAGATGCCACCTGAGGTGGAATACATCCCATCCCCCACCTCTATTTACTGCATAGTCTTGCTGAGAACTTAACCAGTTCCTATGTTAAAAGTCAGAGAGCTATTCATTGATGCATTGCATGTGTTGGCTAAGTAGACCTGGTGGAGCCCATCTCTCTCATGGTCAAACTACAGATAATGTCCTCCAACTTGAAGACTCAAATCATGGACATGCAGCTGTTAATTTTATCATGGTAATCCACTGTTTAGCTGTTGACTTCAGCATTTGAAACTCCTCTCTAATCCCAGCCGACAATGCTGTATCACTGGTTACATACAAAGTTATGGAACCCTTTGTGCTAGATTGTTATCAACCTTAAAAGAAGGTTTATCCAACCTTTGACTGATTTTCTTTTTACTTTTGCTGGGTGTCTATCCATCCTCCTTGCCACAAAGTCTTAGTGAAAGGTCTAGTTTAGTCATCAATGATTCAATCATCTGCCAGATAGTACTGGGTTACGTTATACCTGTAGCAGTTGTAGAGCACTGATATAATTATATTAGTGAAAATGTACATGTTAATAATTAAAGAATTATGCATCAAGTCTTTTCAGAAAATAAGTGATCATGGCCCTCCACAATCTTCTGTCTGTATATTTTTCATCTTTACCATCCCTGTACTTATTTTCTTGCAATCAGTACTCACAAGTTTTTTTAGATAGATTAATCACTGTTTTATCTTTGCTTCAAATGGCTTCAATATGTCTTGTGTGTTCTAAATTCTCTAAGCCATCTTAGCTAGGTGACTCCTTTGGAACACCAAATGCTGTAAACATGCATGTAGAGGTAGTGTAATGGATAAAGGCATAGAATTGAAAATCAGAAGATCAAGTTTCAAATCCAGTTAAGTTCAGTATATTCACTTACCTGCAAATAGCCTTGAGAAAGATATGAATTCACTTCTTTCTTTCTCCCAGATATGGGTTAATCAGTATGATTTGTATTAGTAAATCATTATTATCTCCAAAATATTCTTCCAATCTAAAAATATCTTCTGGCTTGAAATAAGCTGCAATATGTCGGTAAGTCTTAAAGAATAATCAATCAATGCCCTCTTTCCTCAGTGTTTAATTCCTGATGTAGTTACTATTATTCTTAAGACATCTTCATTGCTCACACTCATTTGATATCAATGCCTTCTTAGGTATAAAGATTTGTAGGATTTGATGTGAGATATGACCTGGTAAATGTTCCTATAAAACATTTCATCATCATCAGAGCTGTTTGAAATTGAAGACAGTGAAAATCAGCATGGCTGCTTGTTTCTAAACATGCCCATCTATTTGTGTTTCTTAAACACACACTAGGTCAACTTGTTTTCTTAAAGAGAACTATTCTGAGCTTGCTATATCTGTTGCTGTTAGATTAAGTTCTCCCTTCACAACTTGGTAGGTTCTTGTTAGCCACATGTTTATCTTCCTGACAGTTCTTGGACTTAACCTCTCAGCTCCATATAAGTTGTGCCCATTTCTCCTTGTTTCAGGAACTATGACATATCTGGAGAATCGTTATCAATCTGAACCATAGATTATGAAACAAACCTTAGAATATAGTTCAAGCATGTGTCCCACCAAGGTCACACATGTTTTTGAATTGTTATCCTTCCATGTTTAGAAAGTCCAGTTTTCTCTTTGCTGGGAAGAGAAGAGATTGGTTCATGCCTTTCCAAAGAGTATTTGTGCAAATATGATTGTAGTGAATTCGAACTTAGCTTACCAATTGGGTTTGTTACATTCACTTGGGAATGGTATGTATCAATCTCTTCTCATCCCAGGTATGGGTTAAGTAGCAGGACAGACTAGATCCTATAGCCCTAGTTGATAACCAGAAATGGTAATCTACTGTGGGGAAAATCTACTGCTCAGTCAGGTCATGGATCAAAAGGGACATAGTTGCTCAAGCACGTATTATGCATGGCACTTAACAGACTGAATGAAAAACAACAGAAAAAAAAGGGCCAAACTTTAATTTTTTTTATTTATTTGGGTCAGAAATTTATAACTTGGGTTGTTAGTGATGAGAATTCCACATGTGATAACAAGAATATCCAATCAGTTTTATAGTCATTTGAATCAGATTTGCTTGTTGTGAATGAGTTTCAGTTTGTAAATGTCATGAAGGATTGTAATGTATGCAGTTAAGAAATTGTTTCAGAATGTGGTTGAAAAATATCAAAGCAAATGAACTCAGTCTGCCAGTTAAGTGGCATCCATGATATATGCTTTGGCAATCATGTTCTTGAACAGACATGACTGACAGGGCAAAAGATTTTCCTGCAGTAGGTTGACATTTACTTTCTGCAGTAGATTTTCTGGTTACCAACAAAGGCTATAGAACCCAATCTGTCCTGTTATTTAACCCTTAGCTTGAGGGAGACACGCCAGATTCATACCTTTCCTAAATGTATTTCCTCATATGTGAATGCAATGAATTCAAACTCAGCTCTCCGATTTCTTGTTCCAAGATAATATCCACTGCACCACAATGCACATCCAAATGATTTCAATACATAGAAGATTTTTATATGTAAATTTTGCTTTGTCATTCAATTATCTAACAATGTTCTGATAAATAGAAATTTATATGTTATATTCTCTGCTAAAAGTATATGGCATATCCTCTAATAAATTTTCATTTGTCATTCAATTGTTTAACATTATTCTGATAAAAAGGAATTCATATAGCCTATTCTCCCATAACTTTTTTTTATATAAAGTGCAACAAAGCTCATAAAAAAAGAGAAAGAGCAAATTATAATTAATGTACAAAGATTTATGGAATTAGTTTAGTGTGTGTCTATCTGTATAATGCATTGTTTTTAAAATTAAATAGTCAGCTTCACTGGGGAATATGTCCCAGGAGAAGAGGAGCTCTGTTTTTGTTCCTGCTACTTTTTGCAGCTAGAACTGAAAGGGAGAGTTTATGTCACATTTTTATAGTCTTGAATACAATGCCACTTAGGGGCATTAAGCAAAATGCCTTCAAAGACAAGACATGATAGTTTAGTCTCTACACATTAATAATATTTATAAGTTGTAAAGAAATAGTTTGCTAATTTTAAGTGGGGAAAAAATTGATGATAATGTAGGGCAAACATAAAACAAACTAAACAGTGGGAAAATGAATTTGTTACAAATGATCTAATGTCTGGCTAACTGATAAAACTATAAAATTGAAATTTAATAGGATTTAAGCATGCATTAAAACAAAAGAATGCAATTATAGTTTAAGTGTGAAATCACTGTGAAATATTTCATTTTGGTGTAATGACATCATGATTTATAATTAAGTTAAGTTCCTATTTGGAAGCAAATCCTAAAAATCAATTTTCTATTATTTTTTGCAGCTCTTAAAAGATAAAGAAAGTTTGCTTAACAGCACTAACAACTAAAATCTGTTAATCTTTTCTAATAATTTCTTCTAACTCAAAAAAATGCTACTAAAATTATTTAACAATTGATTTGTTTTCTTCATGCAGCAAAAGTAAAAAATCTGAAATTTTCTATTTATTTCTTCAGAGAACAATGTCTAAAGTTTATTTCTTATATTAATTAAAATTTTTCATATAATTTTTTAGACCTATTGTTCATCAATAGATATAGAGCTGAGTGATTAGAACCTAAGCATTTCTATTATTGGTCAACTGGGTAACTTTTTTTCAAATATTAGCTGGCTGATATGATCTCAGTATGTAGTACAGTTGAGGAGTACCTGAAAATCATATCATTGGTCGACCCAAGCCTTGTTGATGAAATTGGGTAGACAATGAATTCTCAATTTATTTTTCTTCAGGATTTGAGCATATAGGCCTGGTTCAACTGATGATTTTGCCAGAATATCCTCTCCTCTGTAATTTAAGTCTATTCAGTTGAGTTGTAGTATAAACTACAGGTTAGCTATGTGGATGTTGAAGAGACACAAATGTGCCTGAGCAGACATCTGCACTAGTGATTAGTTAGTCATCTTAGCAGATGAGCATGTTCAGAAATGAACAATTTGCTATTATTATCATTAGTAGTAGTATTTATAACTTTGAGAAAAAATCTTAGTTATTCAAACTGATGGGGATCGCCCCTTTTTACACACTCAAAGAACTTGTCCAAGGTGTACTTATAATTCTGCCTACAGAGAATGAGGGTGTTGGTAGGGTGTCAGTAGGGTGTTAGAGTTGTAGTGCTTGTCAGAGCAGTTGAACCACAACTCGTTGGTCAGCAAGAATATAAACTTATTACCTGGACTTACTTGTTTGTATATATTTGACTCCTACTAACAAGTATTCCCGAATCTACTAACTGTGTACAGGTTGTATATCTTTTTGTTAAATATACTTACATTTTTCCTCTCATATCTGTTTTGTGTCATATTTATATTGTGTGGTTTTCTAAACAAGAATCCACAACACAAACTAACATTGAAATCCTAAAATCTTTTTTTGCTGTTAAGGTTGTAACCATTTATATAAGTAAAACATTTTTATATATTTCTGAAGAGGGTTGGTGTCATGCATGATATATAAATTGGAATGGGTGTGATTAAAAGTTTTTTAACCTAATTAGTAAAGCAGCTATCAAAAAAAGCAAGCTTTCCAAAGAAAAGAAGTTCAAACCCCACTGGAGACTTATTCTCAACTTTAATCTGCTTTGTTTTTAATGTTAATAAAATAAAAAATTTGAGAGTTACAATAGAAAGCAAATGAATTTAAGATAGAAAGACTAGTTAAAAAATATAAATTAAATAAATTAAAAAAAGTAATCAAACAGGTGTTCCATCTCAACTTATCTATTGGATTAGTTTTTTCTTTATTTTATATGGATAAAGAATATACTTCACAAAGGTTTAATATAAAGAATATTTATTCAATGTTGGTAATACTGGACATATAATAAGTTAATTTACTCTGTCTTTTAGAAGAAAAAAAGATCCAAACTAAAAAATGCATTTATGATGTACCATGCATATGAGGTAAGGTATATAGAGAAGAAATAATGTCAGACTTGAGGAATCCAAAGTCAGTCATAGCTAAAAATTAAGTGGAGGAATTTGATATGGTGGACCATATATGAAAAAGTATTAGCGCTATCCTCTTTAGAATAAAGTTCAAATATTTGACGGCATCATTAGAAGTGAGGCAGCTGAAGAAAGTAACATATATCAGCCTGTCATCCAGGTGAGCGAATCAGACAATTCACAGATTTCAACACTGGTTTCATTTGCTATTGAGGAGCTCCCAATTGGTGGTGTTTGGAATCACATGGGCACTTGGCATATCCGATGCTGTGAAAACAGACAATCCCGTTGGGTGCAATAATGAATAATTTCTCTTGGTTCAAGAGTTAAGAGGTTTCCATTTTCTTATGGATTGCACCTTACAAATACTGAAGACTGAATTGGCTGAAATGTGTTGTCTATACCAAATACACAAAGAAGAGAGTTGAATGACAAAAAATCAAAACAAACTTAGATATATTAATGACATGCTCCTCAATGTTATAGACAGTTACTTGACACTATTTGGGATGAAATAGACTAGCCATGTAATAAAATGCTTCATGCTTGGTTACGAGTTGAATAAATATAGGTGTGCTGAATCCATGGGTCATTGTTAAACCTTTTATTGATGGTTTTTGTACTTCATGATTGTTCAAATGGAACTGACTGAGGCAAGCAAAGAAGTATTTTTTAAATTAACCAAAGCAAAACTTATTTGCAGGGTGACAAACACAGAGCATGATATTTGATATCTGTGGAAGAAATTTGTTTAGCTTATGTCTGCAGTGATTGATTTCAAAATGTTATTAATGAAAGCAATAAACTTGGTTTATAAGTTGGACAATTTTGAATGCATTTTTTTAGTAATGTTGAAATAAATTTCGAATACTTTCAGCAGGTTATTTTATTTCAAGCTAAAATCACTTGTAATTAGTCATTAAAAAGAAACTGATCATTTTATGATTCATAAAAGTCTACCCAATATGTAGACAGCATAACAATTATTGATGCATAAAATAACATTAATGAGCTTTTTTAATCATTTTATTCTTGGACACTGGGGGTTACAATAAGTGACAGAGAATGAGTAGACTTCAGTGAGGGATGAAATATAAAGAAACAGGGTTCAGGAAAACAGAAAATGGGATTGATGTTACAATTCAAACTTTGGAGATTGTCAGTGGTAAACAAGCAAGAAATCAGAAACGAGTTCTACAGGTGAGAAGTGTGAGAAAAGAAGCTGTTAGAAAGGAAGTGGTGACTGCATATAGCTAGTTCAACAGTAAAATGTTGAGATCTATTTGCCAATCTAGTAGTATACTTAAATTTATGTAGTCAATGCAGTAAGAGAAAAAAGCTCATGAGAACAATTGCCATTCAAATATTTCTCATATCAGCAAGAAAGCAACTGATATTATGTCAGGATTAATTAGATTATAGACAGTTTTTTTAAATTTAGTCAAGAATATCAGGATATATTGTAAGAGCACTAATTGAGATATGGTAGCAAAATTCAATGAATGGAAAAGGGTAGATTCACAGAGAATCAAGTTTTCTGAAGGCAGAAAAGATTCTCTGTGGCTATTAAATAAAAGGTTTTGGGAGCATTAAAATTTATAAGGCATTACTTGGCACAGTTAACCACTGATTAGAGTTCCTTTTCAAGAAACAACTTTCCTGAAGGCAGGAATGTTTCTCTGTGGTTATTAAATAAAATCAGTTTTTTTTTTTGAAGGCATTAAATATTACCAGCCATTATTTGGCCCTGTTATCCACTAATTGGAGGTCCTTCTCAAGAACAGTTATCAGGTTTACTTTGTCAGATCTCTATTCAAATTCTAACTTGGATAAAAAAAGTGTGGAATTTCCCCCACTTGTTTGCCAAAGAACTTCTGCCAACAACAACTTGATGGTGTTGAAAAAGCAATATATAAGAAAAGGATGCAATTCATTTTCTGTTTTTCCACAGAGTAACATAGAGTTAGGATGTATATTATTTTTATTTTGTCAGGAGTAAGTGGGTTGCTGTGTCTGCTCGACAAACAGACAAGGAAGTTATTCCTACCAACTCAGGTAGAGGAGCTGTCACATGTTATAGATGTTCTGGTCCTAACCATATAGCCAGAGATTGTCTGGAGGGTCGTTCAGAGAGAATGGATAATCGTGTGTGAAGAACCCACTGTGAAATAAGATGTTATAAATGCGATAAGTTTGGGCACATATCAGGGAAACGCCTGAGGGAGGAAGACGTCCGTGCCAGTCTTCTTCCCAAACAATTACAAAAATGGGAACTGCTTGCTGTGGAGGTACTTGTTAATGGTCAGAAATGTGTCACTCTGGTGGATTTTGGGTGCTCATAGATGCTGGTGAGCAAAGCTGTATGCTGTCTATGGAGGCAAAAGGAAGTAGAGGTATTAACAGTTGATAAAAGGACTTTAAAGTGTCATGGGTACAGCAAAATCAAGTTGGCATTAGACAGGCTTGTCCAGTGACTATTGAGGCCTTGATCGTTGATAGGCAATTGTCAGGATTTGATCTCATTCTCGGAATTGATGCAATCAGGGAGCTCGGTGGCGTGCATTTAACCAGATTGGGTGAAGTACGCTTTCCTGATGAAAAGTTAAACATTTATGATTCGTTTTAGAAAAACAAGTGAGAAGTTTGTATTCTCCACCATCATCATTGGAGACTGTTTTAGCTGAAGAATGGATAACAGTTTCTCTGGAAACAATTTGAACTTTGTTTGAGTTGATGTCATTCAGAATTCAAGATGTAATTACTACCAAAAGAAATCCTACCCCATATTGAAATCAATTAGCTTTTAATTTCAATGTGATTTCATTATTTTGTCCACCCCTATATATATATATATATATATATATATATATATATATATATGCTTAACAACATTGAATCATATGAAACGATGACCCTTGTCTCAAGTTTCACGCTCATAAGATCACTTGGACCAGCTTTATGTAACTCATGACCATAAATCACCTTAAAGCATTAGATAGAAAAAATAATATAAAACAATTTAATTTTTGCTCATTCAAGCCAATCTTGGCTTTAAGCTTTTTACTTTACTGAGAAGGTAGACTTGTCACCAGGGTTTTTTTTTTCAGTATTGTCATTTTTGTTTGAGACTTTATCTGGGTAAGAATTTTAGTTTTGATAAATTGTCTATTGGTTGTAGTTATATATATAAGGTTCTTTGGGATGCAGTTGATCAGGGTTCTCTAAAAATTCTTTTTTATTTCTATCTGTGGATTGCTATGTATTCTTGGGAAGTATAGTGGAGTCTTTTCCTGTTGCCTTGTCCATAGTTTTAGAATACAGAATTTCCCTTCTCTTAGATTGTTTTCCATTTGACACTAAAAGTACAGTGTAAAGTATATCCTATTTTTTATTTTTTAGCTGGAAGGAGACAATTGTCCATTCATACCTTTTACAAAGTTATTTGTACAAAAGTGATCAAAACAAATTTGCCTGGATTTAAACTAGGCCATTGATCCCACTGTCTATGGTGATAACCCTTAAATTGCATGTACATCTAGTTTGTTTACTAAATATTAATAGAATCAAGTTACTATGGTGCAATAAGAAGAGAGTACTGATATAAAAAATACTGTGTGATGCACACCAACTATTGACCCTAAAAGATCAAAGAAGTTTTATGATAAACAATTGTGCATAGAAGTGTCCCCATATCTGACTCATGGTTTTTGATTCTTAAATTGTAATATTCCAACATGCTATATTTACTTTTGGCTTTGTTCCTAACATTTTCTTCAAAGGTGATTTCACCAATTAAGAAAAGCAATAAACAGTGTCTCTGTTTTGATAACATCATAAAATAAGTTATCATGTTTCTCCATCTAAGATAAAACATATTACAACATAGTAATTTAATATCTGTATTTTTCATTTTTGTTTTCATGTGTACACATTTTATTGATAAAAAAATGTAAGGCTAATATCTACTCAAAAAAAAAAATGAGAGAATTATCAACATTGCAAAATATTAATATCATTGGAAATATATTTTTCAAATTATATTTTTCCTGTCTTAGCATAATGAAAATTGGGGATTTAGAAAATGTTAAACCTTTTTTTTAACAGTAAATCTGTATTGTTAACCAATGAATTAGAAGGGAATCATTAAATATCCATATAATAGTTTAGTATTTTGAAAATCTTAAAAGAAATCTTTGGCAGACATTATTTAACGCAGTCTAACTGTAAAATAATACAATATTTAGTACTTGTGCCTGAATGTCTACATAAAAATATCAAAGTATACCTTTTTTTCAAGAAGCATTCATTAAATCTAGGAGTGTAAATTGATATATGCAATATTAGTGTCTGATTGTTATCAGCAGAGAATTTTTTTTAACTACCTTCCAGGTAAGAGTTATATGTAGTATCCACGAAAACCAAGAAAGTGTGATTGGATCCATTTCCTTTTGCTTATGAAGATAGATTCTAAAAGCCTTGGGCATAAGATTATTTTTCTTGTCCAAAACCTGAATAGACAAGAATTCTGATATTGTACTTTAGTGTTTCCGGAAAAGACAAAGCCCTTCAGTTACTCATTAGAATCATAGAATCATGATCAATTTTGAACAGAGAAACACAATTTGGTTGAGATGTTATACATGTATTTTCATGAAGCAAGAATATCAGCTGATATTACAATATGGTCACCATAATTTTCTATGATGTTTCATCCAGAAAATATTTGTCTTCTATGTGAGAATTGTAAAGTATATCTGTATAGTCTTTTGTTAATTATTTAATTATTAAATTATTCTAACTATTAAATTATTCTAATGATTTAATTATTAGTGCAACAAGATAATTCTAAGGGAATTGGATGGACAATCAGGATTTATTATTTGTTGACATAACCTTACAGAACTTATCCAATTATTTGATTTGATTCCTTTTGTCATGCATTATCTCTTTTCCTAATGCTGCATAACTTCAGGACATAAGTGATCAAGGCTCTCCCAAACTTCCTATCGCTTGTGGCAGTTTTTGCCCCTTTGCTAAGTCTTGCCTCTGTTCCAACATCCATTTTGCAAAAGTAAAGGTAAATGGCTCAATACCTTCCCCTGTCCGTCTGTCACTCTCAATATGTTTACAAGCCTTCCTTCTTCATTATGTGTCCAAGGAATTTTAGTTGTCATTTCCTCATTTGGAGTATGTGTTCTTTTTGTTACCAATTTCTTCAAGACTTTCTTGTTCCTTACTTGCTCTCTCGATGGAATTCTCAGTATCCTTGTGTAGAACCACATTTGTGTTGCCTCCAGTTTTTCCCTTCATCCATGGGAAGATGCTCCTGTATTCACTGTCATATAAGAGGATGGATATCACATAGCAATCCAGCACATTTATTTGTTTCTAATGGATTTTATTTTTATTTCCCAGCACCTTATTTAGCTTTTATTATACTTCTATTGCTATTTCATTGTGTACTTTGGATCAAGTGTCACATTTTCCAGCCTCTGCTATGATACTTTCTATATATTTAAACTTCTGCATTTACTTGATGTCGACATATTTAATTTATAACTCCAATCCATACTTTCTGGCTTCTTGCAGTTGATTGTTAGTCCTTTTATCTTTCTTTTACAACTCTGTTTAAGAGGTCCTGTAGTTCCTCTGTGAGCTGACCATCAACAAAGTGTCATCTGCATATATTATATTGTTAAAATTATGCTCTTTGATAATAAATCCTTTTTGTTTCTCCAAACAGTTGCCCAATCCTTTCTTTTTAAATTTGTTCATGTGATTTTTATGGGAAATGACTTGTTTTCTACTTGACAGTCATTTTGCTACAGATATAACACATCATATTTTCTAAGGCACGTGTTCAAATGAACTCTAAATGAGTTCCACCTATTCAAACTTTTGCATGTTGTACTACACGCAAATACTCTTGGGAAAGTATTAATCAGTCTATTCCCTCCAGTTATGTGTTAAATAACAGGACAGATTGGGTTCTATAGCCTTGGTCGGCAACCAGTCTACCGCAGAAAGCAATGGCAACCTACTGCGGGATAATCTTCTGCCCAGTTAGTCATGTCTCTTTTGAGACATGATCGTCCAAGCATGTATCACGTATGGCACTTAACTGACTGACTGACTAACTGTAAACCATGGAGACTACTCACACTCATTTTCACTTTATTCCATTTGTAAGGAGAAAGTTCCTCCCTAGTAACCAATACTGTGAAGCAGATTCCTTACTAATAAAATCTAAACGGAATGGAAATTAGTTGATCTTATGTATGCGGCATGGCGTGCCCTAACTGTGAAGGTCTGAGCTGGTGGAACTGAAGAAGGTAGTTAATTTGAACACTTTTCAGGAAAATAGGAATAAATAATAATTGTTTCATCTGTGGGAAAGTTTTTGTAAAATGGCATGTCTTCATTCTGTCTTTTCTACAAATATTTTCATGACAACTGTTTTGACAAACCTTTTTTCCTAGTATCCCAATTACATGAATTCATGCATGCTACTAGGTTGGCATCTAGGTCTCACTCTTTTACAGTTGAAATAATTAAATGGAACCTCCACTTCTACTCCAATTGTTTCTTTTCTTGCACTTCTCAGCGGTGGAACTCCTTTCCATTAACTTGCTTCCCTGATAACCACAATCTTAAAAAAATTAAATGCAATATCAATCACCATCTTCTATCTTCTTGAATCCTGATGACCTTTTGTCCTTTTTTCAGTCCTTCCTATACTCTGTATTTTCTCTCACTTTCGCTCTCTGTATACCTTGTCATGCTATTGGCATTCCCAACTTGCTTTGGGTGAAATGAATAAAAAAATGTCAGTGTACATGCTTTTGAAGATGGAAAGTGAGGATTAGAAGTTCCTGTCAAGATATGGCAGTAATACTTCATTTGTCATCTGATCTGACATATTTAAGATCTGACCCCTTGAGTATAGTTTTCTGATAACATAACTTGCTCTATTTTACAGTGATAATCTGATCAACTCAATTTTGAGCCTTATTTCAAATATTTAAACTTTCAACAAACCTTCCAATTCTAATGTGTTCTTTCATTGAACTAGGAAATCTGTAATGCTGAATAAAGTGCTATCTTATACTAATATCATGATTACTACAATCTTCTTCTATGATTACTATAATCTTCTATGATTACTATAATCTTCTTCTATGATTACTATAATCTTCTTCTATGATTACTGTAATCTTCTTCTAGGATTACTATAATCTTCTATGATTACTATAATCTTCTTCTATGATTTACTATAATCTTCTTCTATGATTACTATAATCTTCTTCTATGATTACCTATAATCTTCTTCTATGATTACTGTAATCTTCTTCTATGATTACTATAATCTTCTATGATTACTATAATCTTCTTCTATGATTTACTATAATCTTCTTCTATGATTACCTATAATCTTCTTCTATGATTACCTATAATCTTCTTCTATGATTACTATAATCTTCTTCTATGATTACTATAATCTTCTTCTATGATTACTATAATCTTCTATGATTACCTATAATCTTCTTCTATGATTACCTATAATCTTCTATGATTACTATAATCTTCTTCTATGATTACTATAATCTTCTTCTATGTGACATGTTGCTTTTTGAGATTGGTATTCATGACACTCCACAATTTCTTGTTCTTTTTTAGCTCTTAACAAATTTTGATTTTTTGTTATCTCTCGTAAACTCTGTTCCACCATCCATTTCCTCAAGATCACTAGGTAGGTTATAAAAATTGTTTTCCTCTGTCTTTCTTGGCTTCAATATCTTCTATGTGTATCAAATTTTCCAACCCCCCTTTCCTCATTATAGGCCCCAGAAATTTAAATTATCTTTTTCTGATGTTAATAATAAGTGTTCATTTTGTTTCAATTTTCTAGAAATCTTTGTTGTTGATCACATGTTTGATCTATGTTATTCTCAACATCCTTCTGTAGAACTATACTTCTGTTACTTCAAGGCTCTTCTTCATCTATGCGTAGATTTTCTATTATTTACTTCCATACAGGAGGATGAATATTACATAACAGTTCAGTACTCTTTTTTTTTGTTTCTTATGAAATTTTTCTGTTTCTTAATACTTTGCCTAGCTTTTTGCTATTCCAATGTGCTTTCAGATTTCAACATCACACTTTCTGTCTTCCCTCAAGACACTTCTCAGATATTTAAATTTTTGCACGTGTTTGATTTTGGTATCTCCAATTTGTAATTTTCATTTTGGGCTGTTCCTTTTGCTAACAATTCATTCTATCTGCTTGAAGTCTAAAAGTACTATAATTGATATGTGAAGATGAAGAAACAAAGTGAAAAATCTTTTAACAAAGACTTGTTTTGCCAAAGAAAGCTTATGTTCACTTTCCATCATCAGTTTGACTTAATAATAGCTATATAAAGTGTTTGTATGAAGATGTTAGCTTGTTTGATAGTAAACATAGATCTGAAGCCCAAAATTTGTAAAACATTAGCAAATTTACATTATTCACATTGTGCATATTGTTGTCCATCTTTATTGCAATTTTTAGAAAGTTGTTGTATGCTCTGGCCTTCTTCAGTTGCTAGGATTTTTTTAACTGAACCCTTTATTTTGATCACTGGGGTATATCATTCTCATTTTATGTGTGATGCCTATTCTGGATGACATGTAGTTACCTCCCTTTAACTCAACTCTTTAAGTTAATTGTTCACCACTACTGTGGCCTGTTCTTCAACTCACAACACTTTAGGTCAAGTCACTGGAACTAACTAATGCCTATATTCACTGGGCCACATGTTAGGTAATATCCATCCTCCTGTATAGAAGTATATGCTGGAAAATCTCCTCATAGATTAAAAAGAATCTTGAAGCATCAGAAATGTGATTCTACAGAAGGATGCTGAGAATAAAATAGTTCAAACATGTGAGCAACAACAAAGATTTATAGAAAATAGAAACAAATAGGACTCTTATACTTAACATCAGTAACTTAGAGAGATGAGTTAAAGAAAGATAACTACATCAGCTACCCTTGAAATAACACATCACTCAATAAGTCCAGGGTCTGACATAAAGATAGTGCCAATAATAAATATCCATATAATTTTTATGAAGTAATAACCTTGATATGACAGGAGACAAAATTTGGGCCCAATCAGATTATTAGTTTACAAACTATAGCTATTTAAGTGAAGTTACTGTTGCAAATTTTCAAAACAATTCAAAAATTTGAATTTCGTGTGTTGATAAAGCATTGCTTTCTGATGGGAAAATACTGTTCAAGCAAAGCAATGGTTTGATAAAGGTTATTTGGACTGTTCTTCATCAGAAGCAATGATTATGAGGTGGTATGCTGATTTTAATTTGGTCATACAGATACAAATGATGCTGAATTCCCAAGTTGCAGAAAATCGGCAGTTGTCTCAAAAAACATAAAAAAATTCACAAAGTCATTTTGGCTAGCTGTAAATTGAAGTTGCATGAGATAGCATAGGAGTTGAACATATCAGAGGGCAGTGTATTCACCATTTTGCATGAACATTCATCAGTGAGAAAGCTGTGTTTAAAGTGAGTAAAGCATTTGATCACAGTTGATCAAAAACAACAATGCATCAATGATTCAGAGCATTGTTTGTAACTGTTTCAATGCAACAAGGAGTTTTTGTGTAAATATGTGACAATAGATAAAAGATGGATCTACCACTTCACTCCGGAGTCAAATCAGCAGTCAGCTAAGTGACAGCAGCAGGTGAAAGCCGTCCAAAGCAAGCAAAGATGCAAACATCAGCAGGCGAGAGTTTGGGCTCCATATTTTGGGATGTGCAAGGTATTTTGTTCATCGATTTCCTTAAGAAAAAAAGAACTATCAATAGTAAATACTATATAGCATTATTGGTGAATTTGAAGGAAGAAATTGCCAAAAAACAGCCACAAATGATTCTCCAGATTTGACCAACAGTGACTACTATCTATTTGCAAAAGAAAGCTCCAGGGAAAGAGATTTGGCTCCAGTGAAGAAGTGATATCAGAAACTGAGGCATATTTTTAGGCTAAAGACAAATCATTCTATAAAAATGGTAGCTAATTGTTAGAGAAGTGTTGAAATCAGTGTATCACCCTAGAAAGTGACTATGTTGATAAATAAAGTTGAATTTTGCCTAAAAGCTTTTGTTAGGCCCCGGATTTATTGAGTGATGTATTAATTTGTTAAAGTTTTGGCACGTTGTTTATGTCAAATTTTCCTTTTTTTTTCTTTTTATTGGTAATTCAAGACTGTTTAGTTTTCAGTCTGAGATTATGTATATTCAGGAAAATGTTTGTACTCATTCCTGAAGTCTAAGAGCAATCAATGCTGGAGTCATGGTTTACTTACTATTTTACTTTTTTATTACTGGTTTCAGAATTTTTCAAAAATTCGCTTAATCTATTTCTTTTTTATGCACAGTATCACTTCGGGATGGGTGACCATATCTCTCCCTAATTTTCTATCTTTTTGGCTTTAAGTAATTTTTGCCTCCTTTCTAATACTCCAACTTCCTGTTCTACCATTTATTTACAGAAATTTGTTAGGTAAGTTACGCACTGTCTCTCTGTTTCCAACTCACCTTCAGCATATCCTATGACTGTTAAATTCTTCAAGCCCTCTTTTCTTGCTATGTGTCTCAGAAATTTTGACTCTCTTTCTGATACTATGCATAAATTTTCTTTTTATTTCGACTTTCCTCAAAACTTCCTCATTACTCACATTCCTCACCCATGATATTCTCAGTATCCTTTAATCAGATGGCATTTCTGTTGCCCCAAGTATCTTCTTCATCTGTGAGGAAATTTTACAGCATTCACTGCCATATAGAAGGATTGAAACTATATAACATTTATGCTCACTTTCCTTTGTTTCTAAGAAAATTTTCCTATCCCTTAATACTTTGTTTAGCTTTCAAAAAACATCATTTTCTATTCCAATACACCTTTAAATGCTATTTTGAAATTTGATTCCCATTTCTGTTTACAGGGGTCATGCAAAATTTCATTTTTAAAACTTGAGAACAAAATATATTTTTTCTTCTAAAATATCATAACAACCAATTGCAAGTGGCTTAATGATGCAATTTTCATTTTGTAGAAAAACTGTAAATAAACGTCAGATGTTTTGTGGTAGACTTTACTGAATAACTTAGATGAAGTTTTATTTCATTTGACTCAAACCATTAATAGATCTGTTGGTACAAGGAAAATTTGTGAGTTCATGTGAATGTAAAATTACTGTAAGCTGTGTTCCTCACATTGGGAGGTATAATTGAATTCAGTGGTATATAGTTTATACCCCAATATATTATCAGATTTTTTTTAAAGAAAGTCTATGAAAAAGTGAAAACATTTTTTATAGACGTGTTTTATCGGACTTCATCAGACTAAAGTGATCTTTACATTGATGGGATTAGACATGCACAGGAATGAGAGGTGACACTGAAATATTAAATTTACATTTAAATTTTTTTTATTTTAAAATAAGTGTTTGGGTATATTGTTTAATTAATTTCATTTAGTTTTTTGTGTTTAAGCTTTTAACAGTTTTGTTATTAAATATCTCACATTGAAATAATAGAAGATCTGCCAGGAAAGGTGAAATGTTGTAAGAAACTGGATGCGAGTTTTATTTTTAATTAATACATTCTAAATGCATTTCAGCTACCTGAAGTTTATCTGTTAATTTATTGAACCTGAGAACTTGAATGATTTCATTAATAATTATATGCATAATTAATCATTATAAAATTAGGGAGTATTATAAAAATTTAAATGAATCAATGAAAAAAATTAACTGTATCTAGTAATTTGATTTTCACTTTCCACACAACCTACTGCTTATACAGTATGGAATGATTAAAACAATCATTTTTTTCAATGATTGAATGAATAGCAATAAAAATAAACACATACTCTGAAGGGGTGGTACAAAACTGTATTATGGATTTAAAAATGGACATTTTATTCACATAATATATGCAATATTAAAACAAAGAAAGATAAGAAGAAACCAAATTAATCACTGCAAATGTGCGGATCAAAAAATAAAAAAAAGGAGCAGAAAGTTATCTTTTTTTGTTTTATGTTAATTTTTTAAATATTTTTTATTTGCCACTTTACAATGAGTCATAATTTTTTTATATTCTTACTTTTTCATTTATATTCTTTTGCATGTATTTATATATACTTTTTGTAAGTTTTCATTACTTTTTATGTATTTATATATACTTTTTTTATGTATTTATATGTTTTTTGCATGTATTTATATATAACTTTTCTATGTATTATATATTCTTTAAAATGTCCATTTAAAAAAAACCCTAATAAAAATTTGTACTACAGATTATTGAACTATAAATTTTTCTCTTTTTAATTTTTGGATCCATTTTATATGTTTTTTTTATATTAAGACTAAGCAGCCTTCTCTTCTTAAGCAGAAAGAAATGTTACTGGTTTTAAATGTAATCTGTCTGGAATTTATACTACTAATTTTCTGACAATAATTCTACTATACTATTTGTATATATATATTTTGTTCTCAGTTAGGTCTAAAGAGCAAGTAGCAATAACTGGTTTGATCTTTCCCACACCCATCATGCTTTTCAATACAACACTTTATGATGAATAACATTTTTTCTTATCCATGCTCTTCCTCCCCACTTTATTTTAATATATTCCAATATATAATGTGAAATAGGACATTAAAATTTACAGCAGAGAATCTTTGTGTCTATCATGTTTTGATGGGAACTCAAACAAGAATTAGTTACATTTCTTCCTTCTATGCACAACTGATCCCATCAATAAAACTGTTAAGAAAACTCACATCAGTACTTGAAAGAGCTTAAACAGAAGACTTGAGGAGTGTGGTTTTCTAAAAAAACTCTTTTAATGAAAAAATTTTATAAATTTCAACACCAACTGTTCAGTAATAAATGTCAAATATTTTTGTATAGAAATGACTCATTTCACCGAAAATATTCCTTCTTAGAAAAGAACAATTAACTGAGAAGTTTTTCTAATTTTTTTGATTCACTTACCCACTATGATATAAAGCCTAATATATATATATATATATATATATATGGTGAAAAGGATAAATTCTATAAATTTTGCAAAAATGAAAATAACACTGGCATCTCATTTTAACAGATATTTACCAAAATTACACAAGAATATCTTGAAATACAAAAAAATTAAATTTATTCTATAAAATTGTCATAGGCTTCAACCAGAGCCTCTAGACTTCAGAATCTACTGCATCTCTTCTGGATGAGCTACTTGCTTATGTTGATTAATGCAGCCATAATCCTTAACTCCAATTTATCTTTGGTGTTACCAGAAGTTTTGTTGGATTCTCACTCCAATGCACCTCAACCAATAATAAACAAGAGGGTTGCAATCTGGGGAGTTAGATGGCCAGATATAAGATGTGATATAGTATCAGAAATTGTCTGACTCTCATTATTAGGTTTTCCTGCTTGTGTGGCATGACACAGGGTTCTTTTGCCATATATATGGTCCCCTAGCAGCCACCCTGTTGACTCAAACCTGCACTACCTTCTCAAGGCACTTGATGTAGACCTCCATGTTGAGTCTGAGATCCTGTAGGAAGATGACTGTATGATTCTTTTTCTTGATGCTTGCATTTGTTGTTAGTTTATTCAAGTTTTTTTTTTAGTCATCTGGACGTTTTTCTATTTGTTGTTCCAAAACTTTGCATATATATATATATATATACCTCTACAGATTTGTATTACCTAAAGTTTAAAATGAATCTTTAAAAATGAAAAATCTTCTTTCAAGCTTTTATTTTAGTTTGAATTTCATGCTAAGAGATTAAATTTTATTTTTCCTATAAGCAAAATATTTTGCTGTATTTCAAAACTGACTGAGAGAAGTTTTTTGTTTAAAAATTGTTATGCAACAGGAATTTTAGCACCATTTTTTAGTCATCTTTCATCACAATATTTATTAAAAAATCTTCAAAAAATGAAACTTTTGAAAAAGATTAACTGATTTAAAGTTTAATTAATCAATTAATTATATATTTATGTTTAAAATATTGCAGAAATGCATTTTTAACATGATGTTAGCTGTTTATTTTAGGCTTTGACAGTTTGAATGAGAAACAGAAGTTTATTGAATGTTTTTCTATAGTGAACATATCTGTAAAATTCCCTTGAAAAGTAAAATGTGTGTCTCTTGTTACATAATTTTAAACCAGATAGTAATCTTTAAAATTTAAGAAAATATTCTCTATAATCAAATGTTTATTGAATTTTAATTAATTTTGCTTTATTTTTACTATGAACATCCATATTTATAAAAACTGGCACTTTTATACACACACACAAAAAAATTAAAAATTTCTTTTAAAAATATTGGGAATCTATGAACTGTACTAAGCTTTTCCATTTATGAGTAATAAATGTAGTTTTTACTTAATAACTTCATCACTTAACCTCTACAATGTTCGACAGAATTTTAAAAGAATTAAAACTAAAAAATTATTATAAATAAAGTTTAAAAACTGAAAGCAAAATGTAAAAATTCATTATTCATTTTAAAACTTTTTATCTTAAAACAATGTTGTCCATAATATATCAAATACATAAAGCAATGAAAAGCTTATATAATTAGATAATATCTTCATTTTATTGTATTTTTTTAATTTTTTAATTCAAAGTAGAATTTTTGGAACTAAGGGTCCTGATTTACAAAAAGAAGCTGATGATTTAAATTCTCTAAGGAGTTTTTCTTTTAACTAATATAAATTGTAAGCTCTGTAAAATTTAGTTTCTTAAAATTTTATAAAATTAGATAAATTTGAAGTAATAGATTTAAAAAATATCTTTACCAAGGTTTTGCCAATGGAAATATTTCTAAAATAATTCTATTTATTCATGAATACGTCCTGAAAGTTTCATTAAAATTTGACAATTATCTGATTTTTGCAAGAATTTCCAAATCATTGTGTTTTTCACAGAAAAAAAATAGGCTAAAATTCTCTATAATAATCTTTGGTTTCTCCAATAATGCAAGTAAAAATTATGGATGCTGTAAAAAGGATAAAAAATATTTTGGTAATTCCTCTTAATAATAACATAAAGATTTTGATGATAAACTTTGTCTATGTATGCTAATTTTAGCAACTCAGTGGTGAAATTTATATATGTGAAAAAACATATATATTTATATTTTTTATTATCTACTTTGTTATTAACACTTTTTATTTTACTCACTATATATAACATTAATGTTAATCAAAATGGCAAAATTTTACTTTATACATGTTAATTGTTGCCCTGGAGAAAAGAGATGTTTCTCTCCAAAATAGACTTTCTTATCTGAAATGTCTTTTCATGAAAAATCAGTAGAAATGATTTTGAACAGCAAAAGCATATAATAAAATATCAGATATTTTCCTGAATTGAGCCATTGATTATAATTGTTGAGCATTAATAATTGCTGCCTGTAAAGTCCAAGATCAAACTTGACTCACTTAAAAAAAAAATGAAAGAAAATTCTTTTGTATAAACCTCAATGATCTAATAAACATGATATTGTCTCAAAGCATAAAGCAAATATATCCATATGTAATCTGAAAAGACATTGATTTATTTATTGGTTCTTTTATCCAGTTAGATTTTTAATAAATTGCACAGTCTGATACCAAATAATTTGCCTTTATTGTCCTTCACATATTCTCTGAACCGTGGAATATTTCAACATACGAAACCAATGAAGATATGAACAACAGTATAATGTATAACATGCCTTCGTTCCAACAAATCTGCTTTGATTGTTGATATATTAGAATGGTAATAGTTTTATATGTATTGCCTTTTATTTCATTTCATTTTATGACTTCTTATTTTTTTTTAAGTTGAAATCACTGCCAACTCACAAATGGATTAATATTCACTCAAAGATGTCTGTAGGCACTGAGACATGAAATTTACCAGCCCTCGTACATAATCTATACATTACAACAATATCTAAATGAGCATGTATAATCTATGTTCCAAATTACATTTCTAATTTTGTTGATCACTGCAAAATATGATGATGAAGTAAAAGAAAAAAAAATGAAATTAAATGCAATCCTTCTGCCCTGAGTTCTGCTCTGTGAAGTGTGGCACCATCAAAGACTTTTGTAGTTTTGCATTGCTAAGTTCCTCATAAACACTGCATGTTATTAGCACAATTCACTCATTATATTGGAAAAGTTTTTGTCCGCTTCTCTTTTCCAATACAAGCAAAAACTTATGAATAATAAATGCTTCCATAAAACCAAGTTATGCATTTTAATTTCTACTGATATTCATTGCCGACTGTATGGGTAGGTAATTACATCATTTTAGACGAAAACCTTATTTTATATCTGTGAGCAAGTATGTCCATAATAACAGTCTGCTTTTCATAATGCATTGTTATTTTTGATAGTTGATGATGATGGAGTGTATTTTGCATGCTAAGCAGAGATCTCAGCACAAAAGCTGTCTTGAATTTGTTAGTCTGACTGTGAGAAATTAAACTATTCTCTATTCTCAGACGTGGTTACACACTATTACATCTTGGAGTTGGCAGATACACCATAAGAATCTGGTAATTCATTTTGTTACAAGGAGAGGGGAATAAATAGTAGCCAAATACTTGATTTATGTGTTCCATATGGTAATGCAAACTAATGTAAAATGACTGGAGTAGTTGGAAAATTCATGACAGTTTGCAGAGACTCCTACCCTTCTACAATTCCAGGAGGAAATGGTTGTAAAGAAGGTGGAATAATGCCACTTGTTTATTCGTGAATATATGCCACCAACTTGTTTGTCGCTCATTGTAAATTGCAATATGTTCTTCAGCTTGAGCACACCGCATCTTCATTGAGAGATCATAAAACTTACAACTTTATCCATCAGTCTTACCCAGTGATATACGCTCTTGTTGCGCTGCTGCCAATGATATTAAGTGCTTCCCTCGGCACAAGCTGAACAAGATAAGGAAGCATGAAGACTGGCTTTAAAATAGCTATATTACGATAACTGTTGGAACCTTTCTGAAAGAGTGGGTTCTCTAACATTGTGGCTTATATAAAAATTATCATGACCATCTTTTTATTAGATTTTTTTCTTTCTAGTTATATTAGAATATCACGCAATTCTCTTGGCTTAGAAAAGAATTGAGTCAAATCTTGATTTTATGATTATTGCATACTATGTGTGATAGCAAATAAATATCATCTTCTGATTATGCCTGAAAACTAAACATTTGCTCTTTTGTTTCTCAAGAATAAATCATGTACCCACCACAATGAGTTTATTTTCTAAATAGCTTTTTAAATTAGAAATCTTGCCTTTGCCATTATTTAATCTGAAAACAGGGATTTTCTGATGACTAAATTCACTACTTTTAGAGTTTTCATAACTTTTGCCAAATTTTCTTAATTCATTACGCTTTAGAGGAGACTACTTAGTTACATGCAGATTGTTGTCCTCATCTTTGTTGCTGTTACCACAATGTTTCAGCTGTTAGGACCTTTGGCCTTCATCAGGTGCATATTGATTAACCTGCAAGAAATTCCAAGCTGAAATCTTTATTTAATCGTCAGAGGTAGACCACTCTTGTTCCACTCCTCTTGTTTAGGGATCGCTCATCTACTTCTTATTTTTAGCGCTGCTCAAATATTGCCAAGATAGTTAAGTTATTTTCTCTTGAAAAACCTGAAGTATAAAGGAAGAATATTCTAACATATTTATATATAATATATATACTATTTACATTGTTCAGACAATTGTCCTCATCTTTATCGCCATGTTTACAGCATTTCACTCCAGACTTCTTCAGGTGCTAGGAATCTTGAATTGACCCATTTATTATGATTACTAGGATATATTATTCTTATTTTAATTGTGATGCCACTTCTGGTAGCCAAGTAGTTATTTCCCTTTAACTCTTTAAGTTATTTGTTCACCACTGCTGTAGCTTGTTATTGAACTCCCAACTTTTTGGATCAAAACAGTGGAACCAACCAACGTCTATATCCACTGGGCCACGTGTTCTTGAGGATATAGATGTTGACAGAATGATGTACCCCAGTGAGCATAAAAAAGGGTTTGGTTTGAAATTCCTAGCGCCTGAAGATGGCTGAAGCGTACAACACCCAAAACATTGTAAACATGGCAATAAAGATGAGGATAATACTTCAAACAATGTAGTGCAAATACTACCTCATATCAGAAGTATAGGCAAATATAATATATAATTTATTTTGAATTTTAAAAATAAGTCCAATAATAAAAATTGGATGAATTCGAAATAAATTTCATAATTATTAATGAAAGTTACTAATAAGATATTAAATGTGCCCCACCTTTAATATTGGTCAGATTTGTATTTCATAAACAGTCCTTTTATGTTGACAATGTTAGTGTCAAATGGTCAGCTCTTATTTGATAGTGTTCATCTCTGGTAAATAGTGTCTGGCATGGAGAAAAGTATAATCACGACTGGTTAAACTGTTCCATTTTTCTTCTCAATGACCTTTGTTCATTGGTGCCAATTTTGTAGTCCATTGCTTGAGCATGGCTGATAGGCACTCCATTCAAAATGAGTGAGCAAATTAAACATAGGATAATGCCTAAGAACAAATGCCACTGTTTTCATTGACCCAACACGCTACACATCACTGACTCTCAAAGTTTTCGTCATCTCATATTTCATCTTATTCTCCTCTTGCTTTCATATTAAATTGTTACTTATCATCCTTTAAACTATATTATACAATTGTTCATCACAAATATGGCAACCAACATTTAATATGTCAATGAAATTAACTGTAAACATCTATTAAATTCTTAACTACTTTTAAGAAAATGCTTATTTGAACTGAACTTTCATAAAGTTTATTTTCAAATAAAACCTGGTTAATCTTTATTTTCCTGAGCTGTCATTTTATCTCTTACTATTTCCAGACTAAATATACTTGAATTTTACTGAACGTAATTTTAAAAATGAATAAAATATAAAATTAAAAATACTTTGCCTATAATTTTGTAACATCAGTAACATTCTAGGATTTTCAGTGGCATCTGAACTCATTATAAATTTTGAAGTTATTACAATAACAGCATTAATACAATTAATGTTAATGCTTTGATAATGTTATCATCAGATCTATTAGTACAATTGAACTCATTATTAATGTTGCAGTTGTTGCTACTACAACATGAATACAATTGTTGTTAAATAAGCTCTAATGTTTTAATAAGTTTATTATTAAATTCATGAACACAATTAAATTCATTATTAATATTGAAATTGTTGCTACTGCAACATTAATACAATTAGTGAAATTTTTTCGTTAAATAATGTTTAATGTTTTAATAATATTATTATCAAATATTATTTAAATAGATTATTTAAATTAATTATTATTTAAACTAATTATTTATTATTGAACTTATTGTTAATGTTGACATTGTTACTACCACAAAATTAATACAACTAAATAAATGTTTTAATAATGTCATTATTACATTTATTAATACAACTAAACTCATTATTAATATTGAGGTTGTTACTATCACAGTATTAATACAATTAATGATATTTTTCTTTAAATAATGATTAATGTTTCAATAATTTTATTAAATTTGTTAATATAATTGGATGAGTGCTGTGGTACAGTGGATATCAGATTTGAACAAGAAATTAGAGAACAAAATTTGAATTCCAGTTGAATTCCTTGCATTCACTTTTGCGCAAATACCCTTGGGAATGGTATTAATTCAACTCTTCCCTCCAGCTATGGGTCAAATAACAGGACAGATTGGGTTCTACAGCTTTGGTTGGCAACCAATCTACTACAGAAAGCAATGGCAATCTACTGCGAGAAAATCTTCTGTCCAGTCAATCATGTCTCTTTTCAGACATGATCACCCAAGTATGTATCACGTATGGAATTTAAAAAAAGTTACAATTGAACAAATTCATAATCTTGATGCTTTTGCAACTTCCAGCCAATCCATTCTCAAGTCATTGTGTATAATACATGAAAGACTTTTTTTTTCCTTGTGAATTCAGTCAGTTAAGCGCCATATGTGATTATACACTTGGGCGATCACATCTTTTTTGATCCATGACTGACATGCAGAAGATTTTCCTGCAGTAGTTTGCCATTTCTTTCTATGGTAGACTGGTTACTAACCAAGGATATAGAACTGGGTCTTTCCTGCTATTCAACCCATAGCTGGAGGGAGAAGAGATGTATATATATATATATATTTCCCAAGAGTATTTGTGTTTAAGGAATTGCAACAAATTTAACTGGAATTTGAACTTGGGCTTCCATTTTCTTATTTTGAAAAAGGCTGTAGAATTAATGTGTCAAAACATTTTCAAACTTTTAGAATAGAACAAGAAAAATAAAATCTGACATGACATGACTTTGTATCCCATCTCATTTGGAAGTCAGTCTAACATGTATAATGCCTCATTGATTTGGTTCAAGAAACCCATCATCACGAATGCTGTGATAAAAAGCTGTTAAAAAATAAGTTAAAAGAACACTAATAATAAATTAATAATGAAAAGGCTACATCAAAGAAATTAAATTTTTCTCATTCGGTACATTTGGAGTTTACAATATGATACCAACTAAAGAATAAAAGAATGTTTTCTCTCTGAATTTGTGCTTTCAATCCCTCGGCTGCATAGTGTGTACTTGAACTCAGTGAAAACAGATTGATTCATTTTCTACATGTTTATCAACATTTTGCAGGTTATTAAAGTAAAATATATTTTTAGATTGTAAGAATGTTTTTAAGAAAATGATGATTCTTTGATACAAGACTTACTAATTATCCCATACATGGGGGAGAAGTGGTAGATCTATACCTTTCCCAAGGGTACTTTCACATAAGTGTATATAATGAACCCAACTAGAATTGAAACACAGCTCTCCAATTAACAATTCCAAGCCATTATCCATTACGCCACCTGCACATCAATACTTACAGCACCTGGTATTCCCAAGCAGTCAGCCATCTAAGTGGAAACAGGGTAAACAATAACTGAGCAAGTACTCTAACCTTCATTAGGCATATATCTCAGCAGTTGACAGCAGGTTATGCTTAAGATTCCAAGTTCTTTACAGAGAATTGTCTCTATGATACCGCTTTCTTTGTTGACATTTTCTATAATACTTGCACATCCTGATACACATTCAGTTTCTTAGGCAAATTCAATTTATGTTTAGAAAAGCTCTTTGTTTAGTAAACCATTTGTATCCTTTCTTTTATTCACTCAATAAAAGGCTCAATAGCCACTCAATGAGACTGTTTTATGATCTGTAACAGTAGGAGGTAACAAATACAGTTTATGAGAATATGTGAGAAAGAAAATGGTTAACATTACAATTGAAGTTGTTAAGATTGTAGTGATTAGGAAAACATCCCCTTAGAAGTTTGTTCTACAATGTAGTAGTTATTGGAAAGAATTGAAGACGTTTCCCTATTGTCCTTATTACTAATGGAATACAAAGGGAATAGGGATAGTTTGTCCGGGTGTATGTGACATGGTAAGTCATAGCGATGAAGGGTAGAACTAGTGGAATAATGAATGCAGCTTATCAGAAAATTTAACATGGAAATAGTGACAGAGCAGCAAGAGTCTTGTAAAGTTTCATCTGTAGGAAATGGGTTTTAGGGTGGAAAGCAGCACATCATTCACAAAGCTGCGTGGACATTTTTTAACTGGAAAGTATTGACTGAGCACCTGTAACCCAGATATGGGCACAGTAGTTCATTTTTAATTTGATCATGATCTGCAGATAGAGCTTTGTAGGTGGAGTGAGGTACTTACTGGAGTGGTACAAGAAACCAGTCATGGGTAACTTTTCATACCTTTTTTTTTTATTAACAATAACTGTTAGTAGTTTAAGTTCCATTAACAAATTTTTGTGGTGCAGTGGATATTGACTCAGAATAACAAATCGGGGAGCAGAGTTCGAATTCCAGTTGAATTTGTTGCATTCACTTATGCACAAATACCCTTGAGAAAGGTATTAATCTGTCTCTTTCTTTCAGTTCTGGACAGATTGGGTTCTATAGCCTTGCCTGGAAACCAGTCTACTGCAGAAAGCAATGGCAACCTACTGCGGGATAATCTTCTGCCAAGTCAGTCATGTCTCTTTCAAGACATGATCACCCAAAGTGTGTATCACGTATGGCACTTAACTGACTAACTGATCTCTAAACAATTTTTTTTTTATTTATTGTTTTGTCATTATCCTTAATTTATTAATCCGGAAGAGTAACAGGTTCCATCCAGCTATCTTGTCCTAGACACAACTTGCTTTGGCAGTGAGTCTTGCTTAAAAATTCAGTGATCAATGTTGAGCAAGTACTCTGTTGTTCAACTCTCTTCTTACAAGCAGAGAGGTGCCCAAAGGAGGCTCTGCTGAAGGGTAGAGTCCCATTTGGATTGAAAAAACAATAGCCCGACCCAGCCTTAAGCTGGGCCTACGGATATTTTTGGCTGAGCTTAAGGGTTCAGAATTCCCACATTAACTGATCTTGTGTCACATCTGCCTTGGTGAGAAGGTATCAAATACCCTTGCCCTAGACACACCACTGCTGCTATGGCTACAGTACAATTTTTTCCCTTATGACCATAATTGGCTATAGCATTCATGTGACATTATAAACCATTCAGAACAAGATTAATGGTAAGTCCTAAACTGCTTTTTATTCTTTTGTCTTAAAATTATCATTCGTTTGGATTCCCTTCAAATTGGGCTTCCTTTTTCTTTAAAGTCTATAAGACTAAAAATAATTTGCGTGGTAGAGAAACATAATTTTAAAAGAAAATGATACTAGGTGTAGTATAAAAAGTTAATTTCATTTCCTGTTTTAAAATTACCTTTTATTAAATATCAGTAACTTATGATGAATAACTTAGCAGAATGATTGTGATATTTTTTATAATAATAACAACAAAGAAAACCTATTTAAAATAAGTTAAACATTTACTAAACAATATCAAAAGGGAGGAAATACTTTTAACTACTGAGAATATGATACAAGAGAAATGTTTGAATGTTCCACAAGATTGGTAAACAGGATATCTTTTGAGTTAAAAAAAAAAACATCATGCAAATCAGATCAATTGTGAAAAATTAAGTTTCAATGAAGTTGATATTTTTGTTATTTTATAAAGCTGATATCAAACATTGTGATAATAGCAGTTAATTGGATAAGTTTCTTGAATAAGGTCCCAGTTGGCCAGTTTCGAATAATCTAGAATTGCCATAGGCTTGGGAAATAATTTTGTTGCCAAAGTGAAGGTGTTGGGTGAGAAATTATGAGGTTGTATCAAACTAACTAATTGGAGAATGAAGAAAATTTATCATAGGATTTACAAGGGAAGTCAAGAAGAGTTAAAAAAAAACAAAAACACCTGCTTCATTTTCTGGATGAAGCCATTTTTTTGTCTGATTTGACAAAGTTTGAATGTCTTAAAAATAGAAAAAAAAACAAATTTTCTATATTTTTGTTTATTTTCTACTTTTCTTGAAGTATCTTCATAAATCTATTTTAAATGATAATATAAGAAATAAAATGACACTATTTTGTTAACAACAACAGCAACAATATATCTATATATATATATATATATATATTATTATATATTCAAACTACTTTTGTTGGAAATGCATTGAGTGAACAAAAAAGCTTCTCAGAACACAATAGGTGTTAATCATGGAAAATCTATTGACATATTTTTCAAGTAGTAATTGTGAACACATTGAATAAGAAAGTAAATTGTCGTGATTTAATAATCTTTTCAGTTCTCAACATTTTATACACCCAATTGCCTTTTGTATTGTATGTAAAGCTAAGAGAAGAATTTTAAGTAATTTTAATTATTGATGAAATTATTTTTAAGTCCTATGATTTCTTAATTTGAATGACAGGATTAAATTTGATTATGCTTGGAAAAAGTGAATATTTAAAAATAATAACATATAAAGGATGATAAATTACACAATTGCAACAGACATATTTTTTTTATTTTATTTTGGCTAACTCTTCATATTGTTAAAATATGATTATGAACAAAGGAATTGAACTTTAAAGATAGCCATTAGAGAAAGTGAAGCATAGAATGAGAAAATGTTTCACTCAGATGTAGAAACCATATGGTGGCAGAGACAGCAGCAACAGCAGTCTGAAACTTGTCCATCGGCTGGGGACCTGTGCCAACTTATCAGGGGATCAGTATTCATGACATCTTCAGTTGTAGAGTAGTTAATGTTATCAACAGTGTGACCTCTGGCAAGAGATCTATTGATCAGCAAACAGCAGGAAAAAGATACAGAACATCCTTAAGGTTGGAAGAATAAGTTTTAGTTATTCATAGGCAGTCAGACTCTTGATAAAAAGTAACTGGAGTATCAGTTAGCTTCTAGATCATTTGTTGCTTTACCAAGTCACTTTTTTTCTTTTTTTTTTTTACTTTATTCTGTTTTAATTCTGACAAAAGAAATGACATTCTGTTTGAATTTCTAGGATGAGGTAATGGTAATTAATATGTAGTAATAGTAACAACATAATCTGTTTATGCCTAACGAAATGCATTAACCTGTAAATTACTGTTTAAGTGGGATAAATTTTGTAAATAGAATAAAGAGCTTAATACTAAAACATAAAGCATCAATATTGAACCAATAAATAAAATATTCAAAGATTTATCTTATTACTAAAATTTACACAGAAGTAAATCTACACAACTGAGATAAGTTAAATCTATAAGATTTATTAACTGATCATATGCAGAGTTATATCTCCAAATGTTTGAATTAAGAGATAAGTCATTAAAAATGTTATCATCTATATATATAACAAGAGAGTGGGAGAGAAAGTTGGGATGAAATATAGATCAGAATCTGACAGAATGATAAGATAAAGAACAAATAGAAAACATTTACCAATGTAACATGTCTGATGAACCTTTAACAAAAGTGAAACATGTTGGATTGATAAACATTTCCTGTTTATTTATCTTACCTTATATGTAAATATATATGTATATATATGACAGTGATTTGAAAGACTGTGTGAAGACAGAATTGGTGACAGAAGAATACTGATAAAAAGGCATTTAAAGTAAGCAGACTTTGTAATGAAGTGCTCAATATGAAGGATGTTGCATTAATAGAATTAATGAGTAAGAAAACTTTTCTGCCTACTCTTCAGGAGCTTTTTCAAATACCTTCAAATTTTTGCATTTTTATACTGTTGTGAATTGTCTGTTTATGTGGATTTGCACATATTTCCTGTTTTAACAGGTGTTGGCTGTCATAGTAATTTTGTTATGTGTTCATCTATTGTTTATAGAAGTGTCATCATTTTTTAATGTTGAATGCTTATACACATGTATGCAAACACACTGAAGAGTGGATGAAAAATCTGCCTACCAAACTCTGGTGTTGGAATGCTCTAAGTGACAACCTTTTTACTCATATTAATTATATATCAGTACAACCTTGATGAGTGGATATTACTTCAAAGTTGAGGAGAAATTTGGTATGAAGAATTGCAGCTGAGTAATTATTCTGATTTTTTAAAATAATAATATCAAAGTTCTTTATTTTTTAAATATTGACCACTACTGGAAAAAAACTCTGTCTTTAAAATATAAATAAAGAAGAATAAATATTTTTTTATTATCTTATGAGCTGTGATACAGCAAAATAGGACTGTCTGTGGAAATATATATATATATATATATATATATATATATATATATAATGTGCATAATATATATATATATATATATATATATATATAAATTATGCACATAAAGGATGATAGAAAAGTAATTCTCTATTTTAAACTACTTATAATTTATTTATTAACTATAATTTTTACAAGAAATGGAGATGAAAGGAAAGTGTTTAGCATGAGATTTTATTTAAAATTCAATATAGGCACCAGATTTTGCTACCAGCTTTTTCATCCACCCATGAATTGTGCAAAATGATTTTATTTAAAATTCAATATAGGCACCAGATTTTGCTACCAGCTTTTTCATCCACCCATGAATTGTGCAAAATGATTTTATTTAAAATTCAATATAGGCACCAGATTTTGCTACCAGCTTTTTCATCCACCCATGAATTGTGCAAAATGATTTTATTTAAAATTCAATATAGGCACCAGATTTTGCTACCAGCTTTTTCATCCACCCATGAATTGTGCAAAATGATTTTATCAGTAATGCTAGTGTTGTGAAAGATATAACTTTGTGTTTCAAGTTCTTCCAAAGTCATTGTTTGGTATAGAAAACTTGCTCATTTAAATAATTCCAAAGAAAAAAGTTACAGGGTGTTAAGTCAGAACACCTGGCTGCCCACTCATGTGTAAAATAGGTAGTTCATTTTCAATCACCCTATATATATATATATATATATATATATGGGGTGTGATGGATAAACTGTCATCTAAATTATTTACCAAAATTACACAAAAATATCTTGAAATACTAAAGAGTAAATTTATTAAAAAATCAACCACAGCCTCCAGAAAACTTTGCAATCTCCTGCATCTTTTCTGGACATTTTCCTTATTTAAGTCAATGAATGCTGCCATAATCCTTGCCTTCAGTTTATCTTTGGAGTTACAAGGTGATTTGTTGATGTTTCACTCAACTTCAGCCCACAAATAATAATCAAGGGGACTGCAGTCTGGGGTGTTAGATGGCCAGATATAAGGTGGGATGTGGTCACAGAAAATGTATGACAGATATGATTGGGTTGTTCTGCTTGTGTGGCATGGTGCAGAATCCTGTTGCTAAACAGTGTCTTCCAGCAGCCACCCTCTTGATCTGGGACAGCACTACCTCCTAAAAGCCTGATGTAAACCTCAGTGTTAAGTTTGATGTCCTCACAACAGATTTTGGAATTCTTTTTATTATCAGAACAACCAGAGTGAGTTTTCTGAACTGCTGTACTTTTCTAATCATGATTAGACTCATCTAACTCTTTTTGAATCCTCTCCACTGTCCTCAGATTGACACCTAAACACACAGAAATGTTTGTTTTGGAGCTTCAGCATGAATGCCAAGCAGTACGGCATGCTATTTTCAAATTTCTGGCAGAGTGAATTGCATCATGGTTCATGAACACTGAAGATTTTCCTAGATAGAAATGGTTAAGTTTACCATTACTCTTCAAGAGATTTCAACCTGAATACTTGTAGATTAATAATGGGTTGAGTTCAAAAGGTTTCCCAGATTAACAGATGCATGAAGAAGGCCAGAGATCACAACTTCTGATCTATTGCGATAATATCTGAAAAGATAAGGCCATTAGTCTGGCTGCAAAATAAGTAAATAAAAAAACATTTTAAGAATTGTTGTTTTTAATTGCATTTTTATTACTGTTATTGAAGATATAAAATTCAGACTGCATTCACTAAAATATTTTTTTCATTTATTTAACATTTTCATTGCTAAATTATTATAGCAGTCACTTTCCCACCACCGTAAAATTGCCTCTCTGTGCCATTTCTATAAATAATTTCATGTCAATTGTTTAGATAATTTTTTTATTATGGTATCTAGATTATGAATTTAAGCACAGTAGTAAGGTAAGGGATGTGTGTTGTGGTGCGGTGGATATCGGCTCAGAACCAGAAATCAGGGAGCTGAGTTCGAATTACGGTTGAATTTATTACATTCACTTACGTGCAAATACCCTTGTGAAAGGTATTAATCCGTATCTTCCTTCCAGTTATGGGTTAAATAACAGGACAGATTGGGTTCTATAGCCTTGGCTGGCAACCAGTCTACCTCAGAAAAGAATGGCAACCTATTGTGGGATAATCTTCTGCCCAGTCAGTTATGTCTCTTTCGAGACATGATTGCCGAAGTGTGTTTCATGTATGGCACTTAACTGATTGAGTATGGTCTCACCAATTTACTGTTGAGCTACATATAACTGTAAATTACAGTTACATTTAGGTAAACTGTAAATTATATGCTAAGTTTCTTTTTTCACACTTTTTGCCTGTAAAACTCCCTTCCAGCTCCATGCTTTCCATTTCCAGCCAGCTTTAATCTTCAAAAATTTAAATACAATGTCAATCCCTATCTACTATATCCTGATTAATTTTTTGTTTTCTATTATTTGTAAAGTTTCTGTTTTTAATTCTTCCACACTTAGTAACCCCTTGTGTCTTAGTGACTTTACTGACTTGCATGGGTGAAGTGAATGCTTGTTCTATCTACTGGTACCATTGTTCTCTCTGTATCTTGAAATTTATATGGAATAAACAAGAAACATTATCTCCATAGTAAGGTGTTTATTTTCTCATATACTCTCACACTTAGTAACTCCTTGTATCTTAGTAACAGTATTGCCTTGCTTGGGGTGAACTAACTAAAAAAAAAAAATCCTTTGCTATTTCAATGTGTCTTCAGATTTCTGTGTCACATTTGCTGTCGTCAGCTAAAACACTCACCAGAAAATCATGAACTACACTTCTTTTCATTTCTTATGCTCACACAGTACCACACAGTAACCCTCTACCTTGTATGGCTTGTGTAAACTTAATTCTTAGATTGTTAGACTGAAGAGAAAGAATTCTGTTAAAATGACAACAGAACAAATTTTATTTACAGTTTAAGTCACATCTGTTAAGATAATAAATAATACAAACTATTTAATCTTTTTCTTCAATCTGGTTTATCGATAAACTTGTTTACCCTCACTTTCAAAAATACCACTATACAGGAACATTTGAAAAGAAAAGCATTAGATATTAGACAAAAATATAAAAGATACATATATTATAGATAAGAAATCCTTTTCTGTTCATCGTATATGGAAAAATTATATTTGCTATAAGATTTCTGGATATATATCTTGAGATTCTCAAAAAAATTCAAAAAATGGTTTGTAATTTTATTGGTCCTGACCTGGCATCTCAAATCAGTCACTTCCTGCTTGTCATGATGTGTTTTTCCTCTGTCTGTTTTATAAATATTCTCATGGCAGTTTTTCTAATAAACTCTACTTGATATCTCAACTGCATAAATTTACACATACTAGATAACTAGTCTGTATTAGTTTACAGTGGAAATGACTAGATCTGACACTAAGTTCTTTACTTAGATTTTCTTTTCTCACACTTCTCATCTGTGGAACACTCTTTCAATTTCTTACTGATAGAAATCTGTTCTTTTATTGTCCTTTTTCTTCACTAAAGTCTTCTTATTCTTTTTCAGTCCCAGTAACCCCTTGCATCTTAGTGGCATTACTGCCATATTTTTGGGAAAAAATCATTAAAAAAAGTGTTGTAAAATTTTAGGTAATTTTCAGTTAATAATGGAATAATTTCCGGTTAATAATAAAAAATTGTAGCAACTGAGAGGCTTGTTTTTTTTTTATTAGTAAAATATATTATTACATAAGTTAGATGCTATTTAAACAGAGATTGTTTTGTATAATTACTTCAATCAATATATTGAAACGACAAAATGTGTCTTTTATCGCAAACATTTATGGTGAACTTTGCATACAATAATGGATACTAACCATTTCATGATTCATCCACAAAAAATTGTTTTAGGATATTTGATAACAAACAAGTTTTTCCATAAGACAAAAAGTCTGTAAAAATGTCTGAGTTAGCCAAGTTTCATATACTTTTTAAATGTTAGTCCAATATATTGTGCAAAAAAAGTATCAGGATTTTCCAAAGATCAACACAAAAACTGTATAAGCTGGCTATGTAAGCTTTCAATGTTTTTCCTTCCCTTCTTCTTCCTCTTTTTAGTGCCATGTCCCTTCAGGACGTGAGCAATCAAGGTTCTTCACAATTTCCTATTCTTTGTAATTCTTAGTAATCTTTGTCTTTTCTCTATCTCTCCTAATCCCTGTTCTGCCAATCATTTACACAAGCTTATTAGGTAGGTTATACACTGCTTTCCTCTACCTATCTTTCCTTCAATATGTCCTGTCAGTATCAAATTTTCTAAACCTTCTTTTCTCATTATATGCTCTAGAAATTTCAAGTATTTCTTTCTGATAAATGTCCTTTTTGTTTCCATTTTCCTTAAAACTTCATCATTGCTTATATATTTAGTTCTTGGGATTCTTAGCATCCTTCTGTAGAATCACATTTCTGTTACCTCAAGTTGCTTCTTCATTTGTGAGATGCCATATACCATACTCACTTGGCCAATCATCTTGAAAGTGACATGAGTGACTGGGCAGTAGGTTGTCATTACTTTCTGAAGTAGACTGGTTGCCAACCAAGGCTATAGAACTCAATCTGTCCTGCTGTTTATTCTATAACTGGAGGAAGAAGTAACAGATTAATACCTTTTCCATGGGTATCTGTGTGTAAGTCAATGCAACAAATTCAACTAGAATTTGAAATCAGCTCTCCAATTTTTCCTTTTGATTCGATATCCATGGCACAACAGCACAAATCCATATTGAAGAACCACTATTACACAGCAGATAAGTACTCTATTCTTTGTTTCTAATAAAATTTTCCTGTTTTATAGTATTTTTCTTAGCTTTTGGAAGGCATATTTCACTATCTTAATGTGTCTTTGGATTTTGATGTCAGATTTTCTGTCCTCTGGTAAAACACTTCCTAAATATTTAAACTTTTATGCATGTTTGAATTGCTGTCTCCAAGTTTTAATTCCCATGTTGGATTAATTTTTTATAATTGTTTCACCCCAAACAAGGCAATACTGCCACTGATGTGCAAGGGGTTACAGTGAGAAGAAAAGGAAGAGAGAGAAAAAAATAGCAATACAAGGGATGACAAAGAAAGGGTAGGAGAGAATCAAGGAGATAAAAGATGGCAAATGAGATTGCACTTAAACCTTTGGAGATTATAGCTAACAGGGATGCAAGCATAGGGAAGGGAGTTCGACAGGTGAGAAGTGCAAGAAAAGAAATTACTATAGAAGTGGCAGTTACATTTGCCTATTTTGATAGCAAAATGGTGGGACCTAGTTGCCAATTTAGTTACACGAGTAAATTCATGATGGCAAAGCACCAGGAATTGAATTTACTCAGAGCAGAAGCTGTGAAAATATTTGTAGAAAAGAGAGAAGCCACATCTCATCAGCGAGAAAGTGACTGAAAATGAGCTGCCAAATCAAGACCAATTACACTGCAGATTCTCTTCTAAATCTTGTCAAGAACCCTGAGATAAATAGCAAATGCACCCAACCAGATATGGCAAAAGTATTCAATGCACAGATGACTGGTAGATTTATAAATGTGCAAGATAGATTCTGACAAGAAAAGCGTCCTGGCTTGGCACAACAACCCAACCTTCTTAGCAGTAAATGTAGCTATTGATTTGATGTATTCATTTCACTTGAGATCAGCTGAGAGTGTGAGGCCAAGGAGGTGCAGTGTATTGCTTTCAGGGAAACTAGCATGATCCATACTGATGGGAGATAGGAAAGCTTCTCTTTAGTGGTTAAAGAAGAACAGCTTCATATTGGAAGCATTCAAATTTACAATCCATTTCTTATCCCAATCCATCACAGATTGGAGGTCCTTTCCAAGAGTAGAAGGGAGATTTACTTTGTCAACCCTGGCAGATTTCATACTGAGACAGGAGTAAATAGTGGTGTCATCTGCATAGATGCCTACTTGGGAACTGAATTTATAATGAACAAAATTATTATTTTATAAAAAAGTAGAATTTGTGGAATTGTATGCACAGTTTATTTCAAGTTAACCTTTAAAATTTGTTGCATATATACTTGAAGAAAAATTTTTTATCAAGAAATAGTCAAAATAAAGTTATCAATATAAAAATTGATAGTTTTTGATATTTGATCTCAAACTAACATATGAGATGGTGAAATCGTCTTATTTTTGAACAATTGAAGTCTTAGAATCAAACTATTCTTATCAGTATTAATTGTAATTTTTTCAAGTTAGTTGACACCAAGTCTCCTTTGGTATTCCAATAGCTCTTTTTAATGTTTCTACTTTCTGTGAGATATCTGAGATTAGATTTTATTTTGTTTTTATCTATAAGATTCTTGAAACAGTTCTCTCTTCTACACTGATTACTAAGATATTCAAATTCCATTATTTCTGTATCTGTTAAACATGCTTCCAAAACCTTTTCTACTTTCTTTCAGGCTCTCTTTGCAGTCAGCTGTATTTTTTTTAACTTTTGTTTTTTTTTCTTTACTGCTTACAATTCTGTCGGTCCTTTTATCAAGGTGATATTGGCCAGCCTTCACTGTAAATTCTAAACAGCTTGTTTATTCTTCAGTATATTTTCTTCTTTGTCTTGAATAAAGAAAAGAGAGCTGAACTGTTATGTAGTATCACTCCTCTTCTATGGCAATGAATGCTGGACAATCTCCTCACAAATGAAGTGACTTGAAGCAATAGAAATGTGATTCTATAGAAGGATGCTGAGAATACCATGTACTGAAAATGCAGGTAACATAGAAGTTCTAAAAACAATTGTGACAAAATAGACTCTTACATTGAACATCATGAAGAGACAGTTAAAATTTCTGGGATGCATAATGGGGAAAGGGGTCTTGGAAAATTTGATATTCATAGGAGAGACTGAATATTAGTGGGCCCGAGGAAAGCAATGAACAACCTCCCTGGCAAGCTTAAGTGAATGGATGGTGGAACAGAGTTTGGAAGAGATGATAAAAAGACAATAGTTATTAAGAGCTACAAACGACAGGAAATTGTAGAGAGTCATGATCGACAACATTCTGAAGTGTAATGGCACAAGTTTATTATTATTAGTTCTAGTTTCCTTTAATAAGTTTGATCGTATTATACCATGAAAAAGTTTCCCTGGAAATAATTGGTTGGTTGGTTGTTTTGTTTTTATGGCATATCAACCTCGGCAGGTCATTTATTGCAAATTAAATTTTATTTATTTATTGCTGGTAATACCTTTTTCTTTCAACAATTGTTGTTTTTATATAAGTTTTGTGTCTAGTAATACTTTTTTCTTTTTGAGTATCAAAATTCATTGGGATTTGTTTTTAAGGGCAGGGTCCCCAAGTCCTACCCTGTTATTTAACCCATAACTGGAGGTAAGTGATGGATTAATACCTTTCCCAAGGGTACCAGTGCTTAAGTGAATGCAGGGTATTCAACTGGAATTCGAACTTGGCTCACTGAATTTCTCTTTCCAAGCAGATATCCATCACTAAACACTTACAGCACCTGGTATTCCCAAGTGGTCACCCATCTAAGTACTGACCAGGCTCAACTTTGCTTAACTTCGGTGATCGAGCGAGAACCAGTGTATTCAACATGATATGGCCGTAAACCTCCCTGGAAATAATAGAAGGAATATGTTTCTAGATTTGATCTTCAGATTCAAATAAAAAAGTTAATCTTGTCTGAAATAATAAAAATAATGAATGATTTTCATCGCATATATATGTTTTCACTTTTTTAACTCTTTCGTCCAAAGAAAGGCAATAAAGCTACCAAGAGAGATTATAGAGTGCGAAAAAAAAAGAAAATTATTATTAAGGAAATGAATCAAAAGAGAAATCAAGAAGGCAGTATGTAATGATTGACCTATCATTTAAATTTGTTAAACTCAATGTTAACTGGAAGACAGAAAAGAGCTCCACAGGTGAGAAAAGAAATGTTAGCAAAGAGCTTATGTTTACATCTAGCCAATTCAGTGTTAACAGAGAACTTATGGTAACATCTAACCAGTTCAATCTTAGCAAAGAACTTATGGTTACACTAGCTAATTTAATCTTAGCAAAAAACTCATGGTTACATTAGCTGATTCAATCTTAGCAAAGAATCTATGGTTACATTAGCTAATTCAATCTTAGCAAAGAACTCATGGTTACATTAGCTAATTCAATCTTAGCAAAAAACTCATGGTTACATTAGCTGATTCAATCTTAGCAAAGAAGTTATGGTTACATTTAGCCAATTCAAGTTAGCAAAGAACTTATGTTTACATCTAGCTAATTTAATCTTAGCAAAGAACTTATGGTTACATCTAGCTAATTCAAGAGTAAAATGATGAAAACTTATATTGCTGGATGCTTTTTCAAATAAATGGAAGTTATTGTCAAATTATATATTACTGTTGGCCATTTAAAAAAATCATTTTTTCAAAATAATTTTTGCAAGTGATGTATAGAAGAAAACAAAACCCATATACAGATAGATATTATCTATGGGTTGCATTGTAGGCTTTGAGGTTTATCTGGTGGAAAAGATTTAATATACAGCCTCACTGGCCATCTTACTTGATCAACTAAGCTGTTTATGGAGCCACTGGTGATATTAATTTATAAATGACTCTTAAGCTGTATTATGATTTTTTAATGCCTCATCATCCAGTTACTGAAATAGAAAAGCAGAGATAAGATTAGACATTTCCATTTCAATGACTGGATGGCATAAAGCTGAATATCTCTACTTTATCTTGTGTCATTGTCAACAAGCAGATTTATTAAGGACAAAGACAATTCAGCTGACTGTTCATGTAGCACTGAAAGCCAAGTATAATTAAAATGCCATGCAATCAATTATCCAATGAAATGTATTATATTCTCATGCAATTTGTTCAGATTAATATTATAAATCAGTTAACTTCATAGAAAATAATTTCAGATATGTAGTTTCTTTATACTGTATATACTTAAGGATAGGCTGCATTTTGCAGATTTTTTTTCCAAAATTTCAATAAAAATCAGAGGTGCAACCTCTCCATTTATCATAGAAAATCTGAAGTAGACTGTGACATATCAGTAGTTCAGCTGAGTACCCTAGAGTAGCAAGTGAGAGCAAAGAAGAAAATGATTTTTTTGAAACATTTCAATTTTACCCAATTGCCTCTTTCAACATTACTCCATTACCCATCTAATAAAAGCACTCAATCAACACTGCATTACTATTTGTTATCTGATTTATGATGAAAGAATATCATATTCAAGTGATTTTAAAACTGAAGCAATTACTGGTATCTAAATTTTTGTCTAAACAGTGCAACCCTGAACTCAATAAGTAACACAAAATTACAACCAATCACTTTCGTTTTAATTGCAAAGTTTTGAAATAAAGGCAAATATTGTAAAACATTTAACAATTATTAGTTATATTTATATTAAAAAAAAGTCCCTGTAATTCCCCAGATTATAGTACCATCTATCAACAAGTATATCGCAGATACCTACTTTGATAACCCCAAACTAATGATGCAGCCTATTTATTGGTGCAACTTATATGCAAATATGTATAATAAAAATATTTATAATGTTTGTGAGGATACCTCTACTCTCCTTTTCTTAGTAGGTCCTGTGAGTACTAAGTTTTTCAAGCCATCTTACCTCATAATGTATGCCAGGAACTTCCTGATTTGAAATATAGTCTTTTAAATGTAAGCTGTAAGCTAGCAAAATGTTTGTTCTCTATATTGAAAACTAGTAGTATAGCCTGGCGTTGTTCAGGTGTAATGAAAGCTTTAAAACTAATCCATGGTCCTGGAGCGCAGACTTTTTGGACGAAAGACTAAAAAGCAATAGTTGTTTCCAGTTAAAGCGAAACCGTAGACTGAAAAAAAATGAATGGATGTAAGTCAAATTTTGATTTCCTGGTATCAATATCAAATAAGGTTTTTTTCGTCATAAACTGAATTTTGAAGGCTAAATAAATCCTCTGAGTAAATGGTATCATGACTGAGACTAAGAACTACAATTATACCTACTTAGAGCCAAACTCGAAGCAAAAACTAAAATAAAAGGGCTGAAAAAATACAGACATACAGGCAGATAAACAGACACACACACAAACATCTTGCCTTTTATATATATATATATATATATATTATTGATTTTCTGCACTATTGTAAGAACTGCAACCTTGAAATTTCTGAATATCGTTTCTTACATCTTTGTCTATGAGTGTATCAAATTTGATTAAAATCGGACCACTCTTTCCATAACCCGATTTTTTCGATTATCAATTTTCCATATTTATCGGGGGTACCTCGACACAAAACCTAGCTAAGAACACTTGCAGACACTTATAGTACAACTGTATAAGTTTTCAAGAAAATCGGTTCAGCCATTTCGGAGTCTATAGGTAATGGAGACACAGACACACGCACACACACACACACACACACACACACACACACACACAAAGCTTCATTTATAAATAAGTTTAGGTAATAATGTTTGATATGGGCACACAGCTGAATGGTTGGGATATTCACTTTCTGACTGTGAGATCCAGGTTTGAATCTCACCCTGGTCTATTTTTGTCAGGAAGTATTTTAAGAAGATAAAAAAGAAAGCAATTAATTATTTTGAAGATTTATTGATTTTTAATTTTACCATCTTTTATTGTGACAAACCTTTTGCAAAAGAACTTTTATTTGACTTGTCTCTTTATAACCAATAATCAAAATTGTAAAATATCATTTTCAAAGATTAACTATAGTATTAACAGATCAAAAAATAACTTTAGGAATGAAAAAGAAAAGCCTGTTTGATTCCGATCCAATACTTAAACCATGATGGTATTGTGAATGCTACAAAATTCCATCTCAAAGAAAAGAAGGTTTGGAAGACTCAAGCGTAGAGGTTTCACAGAAGACATAAAACAAAAAGAAAGCTGTTGATTAAACATGGAAGGAAAAATAAGTAAAACATAGAGATAGCTGAATCAGAAAGGTTGAAGTATTGTTAAAAGCAACTAATGATAGGAAGCTGTGGAGAGCCATGATAACATCATATACAGAGAGATTGTAACATCAGTCATACTAATACAGCTGGTAGTTAATATTATGTGGACAGTATACTTAATTTGACATCTACTGTCGTCGTGATAAGCAATAAGAAAATTCCTTGAAGACATTCATCACCAGACTGCAGTATAATCACAAAAAAGCAATCAGCTAAGACATTTTGAACAATTTCCCATAAATGAATGGTCAAGCTTAAAATAGAAAGCAAATGATACTTACAAAGTAGAGTAAAGTAGATATGTAAGTATGTTGGCAACTGGAGATTTTACAAGCAAAAGATTAAAATTCAAGTTGAGATGAAAAATTAAATGACTACAGCTTTGGTATAGCTGATTTTACATGTATATGGATGCATTGATGTAATATTTGAAGAAAAATTGCTATATACCAAATATAATTATCAAAAACCTTAGGTAGTGTTATTATTTTCAAATTTGTTGAAAGCACATGGACTAATTTTAATAAGGATATAAATTATTGACAAATTAGTGAATTACAGATTACTAGGGAAAGGAACACCACAAAATGCACATTACAATTTAGAGATACTAAAATCAAGCAAAGTACAGATGAATATCTAGGAAGTGTTTCAACAGAGGATGGAATGTGTGATACTGAAATCTGAAGGCACATTTGATAACAAAAAGTGCTTTCCTAAAACTAAACAAAGTATTAAGAAATAGAAAAATTTCATAAGAAATAAATAAAAGAGCACTGAACAGTTATGATAGTGAATGCTGAACAATTTCATCACTAATGAAAAAGACACTTGAAGCAACAGAAATGTGGTTCTACAGAAGGATTCTGAGAATTCCATGGACTTAACATCAGAAAGGCATAATTAAAATTTCTAGGGCAAATAATGAGAAAGTTGATTTGGAAAATGTGATAGTCACAGAAATGATAGGAGAGAGGAAAACAATGCATAACCTACTTAGAAAGTTTCAGTAAATGGATGGCAAAACAATATTTAGGAGAGATAAGAAATAGATAAAATTTATTAAGAACTACAATAGAGAGAACATTTTGGAGAACCACAATCACCAACATCTTGAAGAGACACAGCACATAGAAGAAGAAGAATAACCTTGCTCTAACAGCTGAATAGGGGAAGAATTGGCTCATAGTATTCAGTACCTTAAAAAAAAGGTCCTTAATGTCTCATTAACACCAAGCAAACATTTAATTTTCTGAGTTTATGATAAAATGAAGAGGCTCATCCCTTGTTTCCTGTGTTGGATGTGGTTTCCAGTTTTCTCTTTTCCAATCTTCTCACTTTTTTTTTTTTTCAATTGGAGTAGATAGACTAAACTATCACCCGGTTCACACTCCACCCACATCTATTGAACAGGTGAAGAGGCTCATCCCTTGTTCCCTGTTTAGGATGTGGTTTCTGGTTTTCTCTTTTCCAATCTTTTCACTCCTCTGTAGCCCCCTGCACATCAGTGGCGTCACCGCCTTGCTTGGGGTGATATGATTAAAAAAAAAGCAAAAATAGTTGCACTTTCAATGAGGTTCCTTACTTTGAATATCTGTTGGGAACAAATAGACCTCAGACCTCAAGTTAAACTCATAAAAATAGCTGGCTCATTGTATTACTATTAAAAATACCTGACTCTTGCTATGATGTCATTACAAAAGTCAGATCATCCAAAAAATAGAGTATTGCTGTCATACCTGGTAGGGAGCTGTTCAGTACTCACCTTCCAACCTTGATAGAGTTCAAAAGCATTTTCCCTACCTTTGACTCTATATTTTCCATCAAGGCAATGTCTCAATCCTTTCACTATTATATCAAAAATGTTCAGATGAGGTCCATACTTTTCTGCAGTTGACACAGGGCTTTGCAGCAAAGACCTGCTTTGCTACAATTACATGGTAGAATCATTCGCATTCCTCATGTATTCTTTTAGTAAGAAGAGTGTTTCATTCTAAAAGATTCTTCTCCAAAATTACTTTGTGGAACAGATTTTCAGATGGATGTTTCCTGGAATACTACAATTTTAGGCATATCCTGCTTGCAACCAATTCATCTTCATAGGTTTCTTTACTCATCATTTTTATTTCTGCTATTGCTTTCCCCAACTTTAAAAGCAGCAACATGCCCCTTTTATGCCTCCTTTTTTATGTAATATAAATGAACATTGAATACAGAACATTTCATGCTATGAAATATGACAGATCTGAATTGAATTTAATGTCTGTCAAGATATACCAAAGTTGTGTACTTGGTGTCATCTGAGAAATTCTCAAACTTTAGAGCTTCAAGGGTTAAAATATAAGATTCCCTCAAAGTCTTTCAAATCTATTTGGCACCAAGTCTCTTTTGGTATTCCAGTCTAACACAGAAATCTGAAAGTGCTTTGGAATAAAGAAATTGTTTTAAAAGAAAGATTTTATAAATTTCAATCTTGGCTTCTTAGTAACCCACTTTACAAATTTACTCAAGCTATTGGCAACTAGGTTCCACCCTCTTACAGTTAAAACAATCAAATTTAACCACAACTTCTACTCCCTCAGCTTTCTTTCTCGCATTTCCTGCCTGTGGAACTCCCTTCCGTATACTTGCTTTCCTGATAGCTACAATCTCCAAAAGTTTAAATGCAGCGTCAATTGTCATCTCTTATCTTCTTGACTTCCATCTTTTCCCCAACACCCCTTGTATCTTGTTCTTCTCCCTTTCACCTCCACTCTCACACAGCTCTCTTCACACCAGTGTTTCCATCCTTCTCTTACCCTTTCTACAACACCCCCTGTGACCTGTTCCTCTTTCTCTTCTGATGTAACTCCCTGTGTACCAGTGGCAGAAATACCTTATTTGGGGTGAAACAATTATAAAAAAAAACAATTTTTCAGGAAAATAGGTTTCTCAGGTTCAGTAGTTTACTGGTAGTGTTGTGTAATTCCTTCTTAACCTTTAATTTGAAATCATGTGGAGTGTTAAAATTCTTCATTATGTAATTATTTTCTCTTTGAGTTAGATGTTCTATTCATTTTAGTTGTTGTTGCTGTTGGTAGTTATCAATTGATATGGTTTCTGTTATTCATTAAAGTTCTTTTCTGTTATCCCATTCCACAAGGTTTCAAAAAGTGTGGTCTTCACCAAGACCCATAAGCTTCACTCATTCAAAGCCATTTTTAAACATTGATCTTAGGAAGTGGTTGTATACAGCTGAGAATTTAGATATTTCTGAACGGGTTGGGCGGCATGCAAGACATCCACATAAAAGCTAGAAAAACAAGAAAATAAGAGTGAAAATGTATAAATCAAACATATCAAATTTCTCTAATTATATTACTTCTTTCATTGCATCAGTGTTTGTTTTTTTTTTTCCTGAGTCAGAATTCCAGTAAAACTAATGGGCATCCTACATCAAAACTAAAAATCATTAAAACATATGAGTTACTTGAAAAGAGAAAATCAAACTTCTAAACATGGTTCAGAATGTTAATTAATTTTTTAAAAAATATTGCTCAAGATATATCTACCTACACAATTGCCTGGCATCAGGTAATTTGAAAATATGTTGTAGCTATTTAAATAAAAGCATTTATATAAAATGAAAAGAAAAAACATTGGTAAAAGATTGTTCATAAAATGATTCTTGTATGTTCCTGAACAATTTTACAGTTGTATAAATATTGATCAGCCTTGTGCCGTATGTGTAGTTCTTCTTCCTATTTATTGTAGGTTAAGAAAAACCTGTTTATGCAGACATGCACATGTGTGTGTTTTGTATATATAAATATACATGACACACACACACACACACACACTTTCAAGTCATCTGAAGATCACATGAACATGAAACTTGGGTTACAACAAGGGCTATCCTTTCATAAAAATTAATGTTGTTTTTTGCTCAATCTAGGCAATCTAGGCTTTGAGCTTTTTACTGAGTAGGTGGTTTGTCTGAAGTCTGTTTTTTCTTTCATTTTTCAATAATGTCTTTTTTATTTGAAACTGTATCTGAACAAGCATTTTGGGTTTTACCAAGTTGTTCATTGGTTCCATCATGGTTTTTGTTTTCTTTAATATTGATATATATAATGTGTATGTGTGTGATGGACTTTCTGGTAATCTCTTCAACCTATGAGGCTATACCTGCATCACATTGAAACATAGATTCCTTTACGATCAACAAAGCTAATCAACATTCAGCTTGGATAACCCCTTCAGAATATCAGGTATAGCAAGCTTGAATGTGCAGTTAGTGTAATGGATAAAGGCTCAGAATCATTAACCCAAGAGTTGTGTTCCAGTTCCCATTGGATTCGTTATATTCACTTACGTGCAAATACTATAGGGAAAACTCTGAATCCACTTATTTCCCCTGCCAGCTATGTGCTTATTATTAAGACTTGTAGCACTAAAACTCTTATTATTACAAAAAAAAAAAACTTAGGAAAATTGCATTCAACTTATTTAGATTTTGGCATTAAATGACCCAATGAGGTTGATATGCTGCTAAACAAAAACAAACAAACAATGATGAGCTAGCGGCTCAGTAGTTTGAAGTGAACAGCCAGACTCTTAACACATATGATTCGGTTATAGTGCTAAAGGCTTGTACAGAACAAACCATATATTTTGGAATAACTGAATACAGAGAATTGGTGCATGTAGTGTGCCTCATATTTTGCAAACAACCTTCTTCAGGTTTTGAATTCAAAATTGTCCTTCTCCTAGATTAGTTGACCACCAAGGCTGAAAAACCTGTTTTGCCTTACTATTTAATATATAGCTAGGGTGAAAGAAAATGATGAATTTCTAACCTTCTCAACAATATTTGTGCCTAAGTGAATGTAACAAGCTAAACTAGAATTTGAATATATTTCTTCTCCAATTCCTCATCCAGAATCACTATTTATTACATCACTTATCTATCTATCTATCTATCTATCTATCTATCTATCTATCTATTACAGTCAGTTCATATCTATCTATCTATCTATCTATCTATCTATCATATACTGACAAGAAAACTCAACACATATTTAGACAGTTATAAATCAGGATTTATTTCAACAGTGTAAATTTACTTACATTGTCTCTTTCTGACTATTGAAAACAATATATATATATATATATATATATATATATATATATATAAGTGCACATCAAAATCAACACTTAGAGGTGACAATCTGTTTCATGCTTAAACACTAATATCAGTCAATGGCAATTGTGTTTAAGCATGAAACAAACTGTCTTCTCTGGAGTTGACTTCAATGTTTACTTTTATATCTGCATATACTCTATCCTTAATACTGAACACTTTAAACCATAAATGTAACTTACTTTATATATATATAGAGAGAGAGACAGAGAAAGAAAGACTTATTAAATTTTATTGAGTGTGCCGTATGGTAGATGTAATACATACTGTTAAAAAACAATGGGTTATCCACTAAAATCAATATTTGAAATTATATATATATATTGTTAAATATAACAAACAATGAATGTCTATTATGTCTAATCATGGGCCATTCTAAGCACTGTATTTTGGCTTTAATTTCTGGTGAAAATTGTTGAACATTTGAATATTTTTTTATTATGGTTCTGAGCTTTTGGCTCACATGAGACATCTTCAGAATGGTTGCAGGGACATTAACATAAAGCCATCTAGTATCAAAGAATGATATATATATATATATATATATATATATTAGCTGCTGTACCCACAAAACTTTTTCAAATGCTACGAATTTTGAATCAAACAAAAATTCCTAACATCTGAAGAAGGCAGGAGCATACAACAGCTGAAATGTCATAAAAATGGCAAGAAAGATGAGGGCAATAGTGTAAATAATGTAAATTACTACCTCATCTCAAAAGTATAAACAAATAATAATATATGTATATATAGAGAGAGAATGAGAGAAATATTTCAATTTCAGGTGGTTTATTGATATACACTTTTATGAAAAAAACCTTGAAAAAGTATCAATATATTTCCCAGGATATCTTAGGCTCTTTTACCATAGTTGGTGACCAGATTAAAAGATGGTGACTTGCAGTCTTAGTGACATACTGTGCACCATTTTTCATTCATCAGTATTTTCAAAAATTGTAGCTGGTCCTATGCAAGCCTTCACCACTGTAATCAAATTGTATGCATGAGTAATCTTCTTTTCTGTGAAGTTTTTGCTTTGTAAGATAATATTGTTCTATTTCTCACTCTCTATCCTTGTCACTTTTTAAAATTGTAAGTGAATATTCTATTCTTTTAAACAAACATTGAATTTTGAATTGCACCAACTTGATTTTTTTATTTTGCTCTTTTATTGTCCTCTCTCTTTAATAATGTTTCATCTCAGATTCTTGGACTCCCAGTAACCCCTTGCTGGGATGTGCATTGTGGTACAGTAGATATTAGTTTGGAACAAGAAATTGGAAAAATGAGTTTGAATTCCAGTTGAATTTGTTGTATCCACTTATGTGCAAACACTATTGGAAAAGATATAAATCTGCCTCTTCTCCCTCCAGCTATGGGTTAAATAGCAGGACAAATTGGATTCTATAACCTTGGTTGCCAATCAGTCTACCACAGAAAGTATTTGCAACCTACTGCGGGAAAATCTTCTGCTCAGTCAATCATGCCTCAAAAGAGACACGATCACCCAAGTGTATATTATGTATGGCATTTAACTGACTTGAACCCTTTGCATTTTAATAACTTTATTCCCTGAATTAGGGTAAAATTATCAAAAATGAACAAAATTGTACTAATTATATTAACAAAAAAATGAATTTAAATATTTCTGTTGTAATATTTGACAAATTGGGATATTTGCAAAATTATTCTCAGAATGTTCAATTTTCAGAGTTGCACTTTCATATATCTGCCAATTATTTATTAATCATTCAATAGCTATTTTATCCAAGACAACTGGCTTATGAAAAAGAAAAAAAGAGTGTAAAATTATTTCCTCAGACAGTGTGTGGCTTTCAGCATTATGATGAAAAACAAAATGCTCAGGTAAACTGGAGAAATAGTTTTTAGTGTAAAAAATGAAATATCAGAAGACATCTCAGATTGTTGACTAGAGATGGAACAATTATAACAATTTGCTACTGACATATAATCACTTTATTTTGTAAGCTTGCTTCAAGGCTACTATGAACTATTTTGGGAGTACAAGCATTTAAATAAAAATAATTGGCTGTAAATTATTAAGCCCAGGTTCATAATGCATGGACATTTTTTCTTAGGTCACCCTAAAGCCTTCTGCTTATTGTGGTGGTTTATTCCATATATATATATATATATATATATATATATATATATATCCTTTTTCTTCACTTATTATCTATTTTAATATAACCTACTTTTTTGTTTTTGAGTTTTTTTTTTCTGTATCTCTATATCTAAGATTTTCTTTCTTGAAGAGCTCAAAGTCAACATACATGTAAATATTTTCATAAGCTTCAAGTTGTGATTCTCACCAAACCATCAATTATTTTATAGAATTGAATTTTCCCCCAGCACAAATATGCTGAATGAATTTGATCTATATTGTATGGATGAAGAAAACAGAGGCAGGAATCGATCTTGATGGATGATCTGTACACATGAAGTTCACAAGTAAATAGAAATGTCTCATTGTGTGTCTTTTCTGTTGATGCTTCGTTAAATGACTCATTTGCTTCAGTGGGTTGGGGGGAAAATAGAATCAAAAGAACGTGCTCATGGAACAGACAAGAAACTCACAAGGATCCTTTTTGCTTTGGTGTCAAAGTAATATATATATATATATATATATATATATATACAATGGCTAATTACTCTCATTTTATGAGTACACTCATTTGCTGGGGCAACTAGCCAATTCCTATTGCAGACATCTACTCAGCCACATTAATGTTTGTTTAACACCTAGAGAGCCCACCTGTGGTGTATACTACAATTATTATGAGCAAACCCTAATTACAGTTTCTGGGTGAGGGTGCATAATCTGTCATGATGTGAAGTTTGAAAAATATCAGTATGTTGAAACCCTTGATCATGATGACTTGTAACTTCATACAGGTCATAATCAGTGACAATTTCTGAAAGGTTGTATTTTCTCAATTTTATTCATAAGGCTTAGGTCAATCTGTGATATGGTTTTCAAGCACTTTTCAAAAGGCGCTACTCAATATATCAAGTGACTGTCTGACAAGGTGATAATCAGATAGTACAGAAACACAATGGCTCTTGTGTTGGAGTAAACTATGTTTATCTTATAAACTTATAATCAAAATATTACTATATATGAGGCTCTCATTAGTATTGAGCACTCTTAATAAATTAAGTAACTACAAACTGTGGACTACCAACCCATTAGTTTGTATTACTTCTAAGATATATATATATTTTAACAAATACGTGATGTCACTGAGCAGAAATATTTATTTGAAAAAAGCATGAAGGCAATTTCAGGTTTTTTTCTTAAGCAATCCATTCATACCAACACTTCATCAGAAGGGATCATGAGCAAAATCTGATGATACAAGAGAACTTTGTCACAAAAAATCGTAAAAGAAGAGAACAAACATTGGAATACCATTAAAACAATTTATAAATAAAAGAATAATAAATGTTCCACTAGAGTATAAAAAAGAAAAATTATTACTCACCTCCATCCAAATAAAGAAAGAGAGCAAACAAAATTCTCTATTTGTTTGCACAATCTTGGTTGGTGTAACTTGATGTATACTGATTCAAATATACATAGATGGTGTTTGGAGAGGGCTCTGTGCAAAACAGGTAAAAAGCTATATGCATATTCCTTCTGGATTATCAAGCCGAGTCATGTGCAGATTGTCATTCTTGAAGGGTGACTCTGGTTGTCAGTAAGCATTTGATTTTTTCTACCTTGCCACAGTAGTTTTCAATAAAATAGATAAATCTAGGTTCAAAAGAGCCGGTTCTTAAATTGACTGATCTTACACTTAATCATGTGTTCTATGATATTTCGAGGATATCCATTGTTACTTAAAAGGAGATGAATATCTCTCAAGTTCTTGGTCAATGAACATCTGATGAAAGAATTCTTTGAGAGGGGAAAAAGTTAAAAAATGCCTTCAGTCATTTTCAAATCTATCTATCTATCTATCTATCCACACACACACATATTTAAATTTAAAAGGCATCAGCTTCATGGTAAAAACAAAAGATGCTATCAATATTGTTGAAAAATAAAATATTAAAACTGATTCAGCTGAGGAGCTTAATGTAAACAATTTTATTTATGTACAGAGCCAATATGTATATTTTATAATGGATTGCTGATGAAGCAGGTTCTGCTCACAGAAATGATCATTCAATCTATATATATATATATATATAGAGTACATTGTCACCATTTTATATTTTTAATTTCACATGCATGTTGTTTGTTTTTGATTTTGTCCTCTGTGCAATATAGTAGGGTCAGTTATGCACTATCTGTGAGAGGTTGTAGTTGAAGCGATGGTGAGTTTTTGAATAAATTTACTCTTTAATATTTAAAGTAATTTTGAACAGATAGGGAATATTTTCTAAGTTTTCTATTCAGTGGTTCTTCTGATCCCACAATGTTTTTTTTTTAGGATTGTGTGTGAAGAAATTGTCCATAGTGTTTATTGATTCAATTGCTTTTGGTTACTGCTTTAGCCATTTTCAAGCTAGTGGTTCATTTTGGGATAACAAAGATTGTTAATATTTGAGGTCTTATCAAATATATCATGAATGTTTTTATATAATGGAGATGAAATATGCAGAGTCTATTTGCTAGCCACATTTTGATGTTGGACTCTGTTGCTTACACACACTAAGTTATAATGTTCTTGTTCACTTTTGCTGTTTATAGCAGTGCTTGGAAGGCAAGTATGGAGAGTGTGGTCATCTCACAAAACGACAGAGTTTACATCATCAACCATGGCTTCTGCAGTGCTTTTTTGCAATGAATATTTCCTATGTCTGACAACCACCATGTTCTCTAGATCTCACTCCATATAACTTTTTCTCTTTAAAATTCAAATCCAACTTAAAAGGAAGAAGATTTTCAGACATTGAGGAAATCCAAGAGTATGTGATGAGCAACTGCTCACTCACCTTCAAAAAGAGTTCCAGGAATAATTTCATCAATGAAAATGATATTGGGTAAAGTGTGTGGCTCTAGAAGGCAACAATTCAGAATTCCCTGTAAATTGCCTGGATGAAGGTTGGAGGCCATAATGTCTGAAATGTTGTGACGTCAATAGTCTGAATGTAAACAGTGTAAATAATGATAATTTCTCATCCCAGAAAGTCAGACAGAAATTACTTTGATCTTGGTGACAAGATATTTTGTGATAGAGATCTTCTAACATTAAAATAAAAATATTCTGTTCCAAAATACTTAAAATGAAAGAAGTGGATTTGAGATGAACTTGCTACATGAAGTTTTATCAACTGAATGCTTCATTTACTCGATACCAGAAGGTTCTTTGGGTCAACCAATAAGATTATACTCTATTTATGGGGCCTGCCTCTTTTACTGTACAGTGAAGTGAGCCTCCAGCATATCTTGACATTTTATTCTTTTGGGTACTATTTTTCTAGCCACCTTTTACCGTTCCACTTGAGCCAGATCCAATGACTTGCATTTTCAACTGGTATTTAGATATCCTTTCATGATATGCTTACTTTTCTGCTAGATTCCAATGAATCCTAGCCATCTCCAAAAGTAATTTAATTATTTCATCATTCCAACAGAGCCACTAATGTGCAGGTGGTTACTGAGTGTGAAATAATATAAAAAAAACATTATTAAGAAGTGATAACAATAAGAAAAAAAGATTTTAAGAAACTAAGGATTGATATTGCATTAAAGTTTTTGAAAATCAAACTTGACTAGTAAGCAAGATGCCATAAGAGAATTTCACAATTAAGAAAAGAAATTTTTAGCGTAGAATGTATAGCTACATCTAGCCATTTCAACTGTAAAAAAATGAAACCTTGCTTTCAATCTGGTAATGCGCTTAAACACATAGGTTCTAGATGTCACAAAGGAAAGTTCATCAGAAGAATTACCATATAAGTATTTATAGAAAAAGCATAGGAAAGCTACATTACGACAGCGAGAAAGTGACTGAAGTTGAAATACCAGGTCAGAAACAATAACACTGCAGATTATTCTTTAGATTTTATCAATGATCTCTAAATGCACGCCAGGACCACCAGATCTTATATAGCCATAATATTTAAAGTGGAGGACAAATGGAGGACATAAATATGTAAAATACTGACAAGAAAAATTCATCAAGCATGACATGGTGAACCAACCTTTCTAGCAGCTGACCTAGCAATTGATTTGATATAATCTTTCAGGGGAACCATTAGACTGAGAAAGCCCAACAACTAACTTTCCTGTAGACTTGCATCAGCCATGCTGATGGAAGACAGAAAGGTTTCTCACAAGAGTTTTATTTTGGAGGCATAAAAATGTATAAGTTATTTCTTACCCCATTTAACAACAGATTGTAGGTCATTTTATAGATCAGCTGCCAATTTGACCTTAAGGAACTGCTTAGACTATTAAAACAGGAATAAATGATTTTGTTGTCAGCATAGATACTGAGGTAAGAACTGATGCTATCAGGAAGAACACATGCTTATATACCCCGTGCAGATGACCTCCACAGGTAAATGTTAATCTGCCACCCTGCATCTTCCAATTCCATCACCTGCTTTTTTTCCAGATCTGAAATGCATCACTGCTGTTACTTAAGAAACTGTGCGTTCACTTGAATGAAGAACCTTCTTCTTGGCCCACCAAATTACCAGATCTATATTATAATACAACAATTTGTTTTCTTTACTTTATTAGAACATAAAAAGTACATTTTGAGGATTTTTTTCGAAAGTATGAGATCCCTCACAATAAATTTTTGTTTAGCTCATTTATCGTATCATTAGTATAGCACTCCAATGCTCAGGACAAGCCTCAGTTAGAAAATAAACAAAAAGTTCATTTTTTTTCTGAAATCTTTTACAAGCAAAAATTAATAAGGCACTATTTATTAATCATATGTGATTTTAGTTCTTTTAGCAAATGTTTTTTATTTGGAAGAATTTGCGTTCTAATTGATTGACACTTAATTTACTGATATTATAGGTCATACAAAATGATATCCTAGAGTTAAATGCTTTAATAGACAGAAACATAATCACAATATCAAATCACTTTTAAAATTTGTAAGTAACACTGATGTCAGAAGACAAAGTTGAAGCTGGTTCTTCCTGAGATACTCCAAGACATCTATAAAAGGAAATAAAAAAGAAAATACTGTACTTTCAGGAGGACACATTTATTATTTCTTGAATTCTCTTCAGTCGTTTCAGATTTTCCTGATTTATTTTGGAATACCGAATTAATTCAAAAAGTTGCTTTTTGTATTTGAGCTGAACTTGCAAACACAAAATTTTAATTAAAAACAAAACCGCCCCAAAAACATTCATTTCCTAATCATCATTCTCATCACAATCAATGTTGTTCCTTGTCCTTTGCCTTCTGGCAATTTCCCAGAACCTTGTTCCTCCATCCCACTTCATAGTCTTCAAGGCAAAATTACTTCCATAATTTTTTTTCCTTCTTCCAAGTTTGCCATATGTTACTTTCCCATTGATTTGTCTTCCTAATTAATATCCTTCTCATCAAACCATCTTTAACATTCTTGTTTGATTCCATTTTTCCACTTTTTAATTATCATTTTAATCAGATTTCCTTTCTTCATTTCTGGCTTCTGATTCAAATTCTTATCTATCCACTACTCTTAGTTCAAGTTCTTTGTAACTAATTGCCAGAATTTTTAATGTCTATGGCTCGATTAATTCCACTGATTGAAATCTTGGTCTTAAACTAAATTAATTTCCATTCTTTATAATCAGCTTTTGCCATTACATCTACCACTTCTCTTATCTCTGATTCTCAGTATCTCTTAAATATTCAATGCAATTTTTATTAAATTTAAATATAATTTCTTTCTCTATCACGTTTGGGGGATTGAGAATTTAGAGAAATTTTTGTCATGACAATTATACTATTTGGTCAAAAAGATGCCTATAGAATTTTACTGATGATAATACTTTATATATGAATTGCATTTTCTCTGTTTCCATAACTTATAAAGCATGAAAACCTCAGAAATTGCCACAATTTTAAGCAAAAAAAAATGACATGTTTAGTTATAAGCATACCTTATAAAATAAGATTTATATTATTTTTTTTTCTTTTATAAAGGACATTTATGCATGGAAATTTTGTTCAGACTTGATTTAGATTAAAGTAAGAAGAAATGACACTGCACTTGATTTTAGCGACAAATAAAAAGCCAGTAAAAAGGATTTGGTGCTGTTCTGTTAAGACAATGCACTCAAACAAACAGCTCTTTTTTTTATTTTTTGTGATTTATGCTCAGGTAAATGCTAAGTTAAGTGTTCATTGCTGAATTAAATGAAACATCATGATTTTGCAATCATTATTTGAGGAGACTGGAAACTTACAATCATCATTTTTTAACATTTTATTGAGTTATATTAATCAGGTTAAATTTACCAAAAAAAAAAAACACCATATTTCTCTATGGAATCTAAAATTTTAGTTCCTGATTTCAAAATTAAAGAAAAAGCAATTGACAATTTTTTTTTTCATTCAGGTAGATAGAATCCCATCAGAAACTGCTAGGAAATGAGTGTTTTTATCAAATCATCTCTCGATAGTCAACCTCAGCTAAAGATCTAATCTCTTTGTAGTAAGTGAGGATATGTGGTTATATACTAGTACATCTATTGATGGCTTCTAAACAACTTTATCTACCCAGTTCCTCCCACAAGGCTTAGATCAACCTGTAGTGTGATTTTAAGGCTTAATCTTAGTGGTGCCACATGCTGATTAAGAAGCCACCTATCTTGCTAATTAGCAAAAGTGACATTCAAGCCTAGGTCACATGGTCAGAATATTAATACACAAACCATTTGGATACTGTAAAGATGGTATAGAGAGCCACAATTAACAAAACTTTAATAAAACACTTGTTTTATTTTCACTTTTTTTAATATCTCCTTTATTTTGATAGCTATAAATTACCATAAACAGTGAAAGATATTAGTAAAAGATATTAGTATTCATAAGGATTTAAATTATTTCAAACATATTTTTGTTTAGTAAACAACTTAATTTTCAAATCTACATTTTTTTTATAATCATATCGCTCAAGCAAAGCAGTTTACTACCACTGGTGTGCAGGGGGTTATATAGAAGGAAAGTTATGAGAAAGAGTGACAGGTTATAGGGAGTGTCAGGAAGTAGGTAAGATAAGGATGAGAATACTGATGAGAGTGGAGTGGACTGAGAAAGGAGCATGAGAGAGAGGATGCAAGTTAGTGAGATAGGAGATGACTTTTGACTTTACATTTAAATTCTTAGAGATTGTAGCTGTTGGAGAAGCAAGTAAATGGAAGGGAAATCCACAGCTGGGAAGTACGAGAAAAGAAGCTGCTGGAGTAGAATTTGCATTTACATTTTATTGGTTTCACAGTAAAAGGGTGAGATCTAGTTGCTAATCTTGTAGCTTGAGTAAATTCATATATATGGGGCACCAGTGAGCTAAGTTCATAGGATCAGAAGCCTTGAAAATATTTGTAGAAGAGACACAGGGAAGCCTCATTGTGCCAGTGAGAAAGTGACCATATCTGAGCTGCCAAGTTGGGATCGATCACATTACAGATTCTTCATTGGATTTTGTCAAGGATCCCTATGTGGATAGCAGGGGCACCTGACCAGATATGGCAGCAGGATTCACTGCATGGGATTGTGTTTAAAATCCCAGTAAGGTTTTTAAGAAATTTGACAAATAGAAAACATTCCCTTAAAACAAGATTTGATTGTGTTTCATGTCACCAGGTTTTGTCAGATCCAGAAGTGAAAGAATTCTGGTTGTGTTTTTGTGTGAATGCTTAAATCATGAATTATAATTTTTTTCCCCCTAAGCAGATGTTTCTCATGATTAAAGAAGAAATAAAAATGGTGACTTTTAAAAAAGCTGTTAACATTAACTATATTAACAATTTTCAACATGAACTAAGAATTATAAAGAAAAGATACAGAATAAATGCTAACGGCTTTTTTAAAAGCCACACTTTTTCTTTCTTCTGTAATCACAAGAAACATCTGCTTAGGAAAAACATACTATGATTTGTTATTTAAGCATATGCACAAAAACACATTTCTTTCTTTTGTTTTTGGATTTGAAGAAGCCTAGAAAGGTGAAACACGTAATCAAATCTAGTTTCAATGAAATGTTCTCCGTTTATCAAATTTCTTATATACTAGTTATTATACAGAATGACTACACCATGTTCTTAGTGCTAAAGCATTAATCCAAATACTCAATTCATGTTCTTAAATAACCTCATCAGATTGAGACATTCATATGGATGTTGTAATTTATGTCATGCTTGTTTAGAAATATCTAGAGTGTCAGCTCTATACAACTCTCTCAGATTGTTAAAAGTGGCTGAGTGAAAGTAGCCTGTTGGTCCTAATGAAGACAATCCTTCTTTGTGCAGCACCAGTCCACAGTGATTCAATCTTAAAATTAACTGTACTAAATCACAGAAACCACATCAATAGAGGACTTTCAAGAACCACCCTTAGAACTCAAAGAGAAAATAATGACATAATGATCATGTTCATTACTACTTAAAAAAGAAAGGTTAGGTAAGAAACCCTTATCAATACTGGATAGAGCAAAATCAGCTATTAGACTTAAGAAACCTATTTTCCTGGAAAATTATTTTAAGAGAATTTTTTAAACATTTCAACTGACAGTGGTACTAGTTACTCAGCTAATGAATGCTAAATAATTCCTTATAAAGAAACAGCTAATATTGCTATTACTATATAGTAGAATTTATCCCAAATAATTTTTCATTCTATTCAAATTAATATTTTTTAAAGTTTAATTAAATTTTTAAGAAAGGTTATGAATGACATCCATTTTAAATGTATATAAAACATGATAATATTTTCTCGATTAAAACTTATATTTCATGCACTCTAATTTTTATATAGTATAAAATAGCTGGTATCACACATTTTATCTTTGTTATAAATAAGTATAATATCTTTTGCTACAAAGATAACAAATTAAAATAAACCAGAACAGTGGTAGACCTACATTTTTGGGGCCCTGAAACTTAAACAGATGAGGTCCCCTTTGTAACCAGTAACAATAGGTTAGGAGATCTGGCTTCCAAAATGTAGGCTATAAATAGATTCTGGCAAGCTCAATGAGCCTATAAAGTTAGCAGTTGGAGCATTGCAAGCACCCAAGAAAATTTTGAAATTTAACTAATTCCATTGAAAATTTGAGGCTATATGAAATGAATATTATGGCATATTCTCAGATCAACATTAGCTATTTCAATGCATTGGATTATGATTCTATCATTAAAATGGCCTTATTTTAATAACAAACATTTTAAAAACCATTGATTTTGCTGAAAATTTTGCTCATTAAAAAACACTTTCAGTGATCCCTATGGGATTAGGATTTCTGAAGCTTGAGCATCATTAGTTTCATAGTAGATCTGCCAGTGAACTAGATGTCTGTTTCTATTGCAATAGTTTCTGCTGTTGGCTGGTTATTTTCTTTCAACCTATGTAAGAGACAAATCTTATTTGTAAATATTAGTTAAATATTTTCTATTAATCATTCTAGTTTTAATACCGTTCTTAATTTCATCTTCTTGTGGTCTTCATTATTTTTAAGGATTTATTTTTTCATTTCCATGAAAACAATTCTACAGATGCAATTCTGTTCTTTTATTTCCAAACTGCCAAAGTTTCCCTTACTGAGACTGGCTTTTTAGTTTATCATAAGAAATTATTACTTTTTTTATTTTATTTCAGTCTGATCCATTTTCAGGCATTCAAATTAACTCTTAAAAACTACTAAAATATCTGATCTTTCACTTGCAAGAAACATGAATTGGTAATAACCATTATCATTCTCAGACTTTCTCCAATGATATGTCTTTGATGCTGCTTAAAATTTCAATATTTAACCATAGAACTGCCAAAGCTCATATTTGTAATAAAATTGTTTTGGCTGTAAAATGAAATTGAATAGAACATTTATGATTTCTGCAAATGTGTATGGCTTACGCCTGAAACACTGATTCTGTATTATCAACAAAATTAAGCAATGTCAAGCCTGGTTAGTAACTAGATGGGTGACTGATTGGGAGTAATAGATGTTGTTAGCTGGGATGTGTGGGTGGTATAATAGATAATGGCTCAGAAATGTTAATCAGAAAGACAAGTTCTACTTCTTGTTGAGTTCATTATATTCACTTACATGCAAATACTCTTGGGAAAGATATGAATCCACCTGTTCTACCTCCAGCTATGGTGTAATTAGTAAGATTTGTATTAGTAAAATCATTATTATCTCTTTCCAAACAATTCTTACACTCTAAAAATATCTTCTAGTTTCAAACAATCTTCAAAGGTTTGATAAGCTTTAGAAAATTAATGAATTAATCATGTGCATTTTTCCAGCAACTCTATTTATACAAGTAAAACCTCACCCTTTTAATATCTTCACTGACATCATATTGCAATCTAATATGACTTCATTTAAAACTTATTTATGAGTGACTATATATGTTGATGCAGAAATTAGCTTCTAAAATTCAGAGGAATTAATTCAAATTTAAACTCATCGTCACTCAACAAAAGAAACTTATCTAAAAAATAAGGCTGCTGAGAATACCATGGATGGAAAATGTGGGTAACAAGGAAATTTTAGGCAAAATAGAAACAAAGAATACTTATAATTAGAATCAGAAAGAGACAGTTAAAATTACTGGTATGCATAATGAGGAAAGTATTCTTGGAGAATTTGACACTCACAGGATATATTGAATACAAAGGAAACAGTAAGTAACCTACTTAACAAACTTTCTGAATGTCAGAAAATGGGCTATGAAGGATGGTAAGGGGGGAAAATACAGCTTAGAGATACAAAGTATAGGAAATTGTTGTCTGGGTCCTGAAGGGAAATGGAATATACAAGAGGATGACTCGATGGAATGTCATGTAAGATTCAGTTAAGGTCTTTGCATGCTTTTTCAGCTTTAATTCAATCCAATTTTACAGCCCAATACTTGCTGTTGATGGGGCTACTATATTGATCTGTAGATATACCACTTATGATACCTGCTGTTCAACTGTTCTGCAGCTTCAATAACAGATTCTGTGAATTCTTCATGAACTTGAATGCAGCATGCAAATGCATATCAATGTCTGTAACTTGTTGATGATGAAAAGCATTTATTTTACAATTAATTAAATGCTAATTATTTATAACATAGATTAATTATTATACATTAAAACTTTCACATCAAAATTAATGAACCATGTTGAATGCATATGGATGCACCCACAAAGATGTATCAGTAACCCTATAACCTGATATGTACATCTCTTTTCATAGTGTTTATGCATATATATATATATATATATATATATATAAAAATATGTATGTCACTAAATATACATATGCATATACATGCAAGTACACACATATATATAATATTTTTTCTGGTGTTAATAAAACAGTGCTCAATGTAATGTAACAGAGCCATAAAGAATATAATAATAATTATACATATTATCCTATATCTATAGCATTACTCAGTGCTATATATATATATATATATATATATCACAAATAGGAAACATTTACCAATCTAATTTTTCACTTTTATTAAAACTTCAACAGAGACTGAGAGAGAATATATCTTAAATAATAAATAAGCAGTAAATTCTTTCTGTCAGTTTGTGTGACTAAGACTAAAACCCCTCTAACAATTGCTCTACATAGATATATTATATCTTTTTTGGAATCAATGATGTTGGGATTGAAAATATGTCCTTTATCTGGTGCTTGAACATTCAGCATCAAGATTTATGTCCAGATGAAGACAGAACAGTTAAAAATTCAAATTTTAAAATAATTGAAAAAAAAAAGTTGGGGGGATTTTATTAGTTTTTAATTTATTTAAGTATAAACTTTTTTATTCTATAATCTTTTCACCCCAAGCAAAGCAGTACTGCCACTGTTTCACTGGTGGTTACATGAAAGGAAAGTAAAAAAAAATAAACAAGGTACAGGGGCTATCAGAAAGATGGGAATCAAGGTGGTAAAAGATGGCAATTGACATTGCAGTTAAACTCTTGGGGATCGTAACTATTATCAGGGAAGCAAATAAATATATAAAAGAAATTTCCACAGGCGAGAAATACGAGAAAAGAAACTAACACAAAATCTTTGTGAATTTTAAAAAATTGTTTTAGTTTAGTTTATCTCCAAAACTTAGCAAACTGAGGAAATCAATTTTATTTCTTCAAAATTCCAAGAATCATAGTTAAAGGAAGAGCTTTTGTGATATAAGATTTTGATGTTCTGTAGATGGTGTGTTTTAAAGATCTCAATTCAATTGGAGTTCCATGAAATTTGTGATTTGAAAAACTCAATTTTTGGCATGAATTAAAATTTCAGGCCAAATTAGACTTTTGGCTGGAATAAACTTTATAGTCAGAATCAGAGTTAAAGTACAGTTTTGAAGTTTCATGGAGTGGATTAAAGAATTCAAAGTTATTTCTTCAAAACTATTATTGATGTTTTCTAAGCTGGATCAGAGGTCCATTTAATTTTGGTCCAAAGGCCCAATTATCCCTCTGCTGTAGATAGCTTAAAAGTCTACACAGAGTAATGCTTTTAAGTTAGTTGTTAATAAATGTATGTTCTTATACTGAAATGCAATAGTAGAATATGGTAGAGAAAATTAAGATTTTAATCATTAAAACTATTTCTATAAAGGAAAGTCTTATAATAGAATCAAATTTGATAAAATGTCAAGGAAATATGATTAAAGTGAGAGTTTTTGTGATATGAGATTTTGATGTTCTGTAGATATTTGAGAAAATAAAACTGTATTATAATAATAAATATATAATAAATATCTTAATCTCCTAAATAAATAAATAACAAATTCTGTCTATGCATCTGAGTGTCAGAAATTAATCTAACTCAGACCACACTTGCTCTGAACAGACCTAGATGTATTATATCTTTTAGAATCAGGATTGGAAAATCTACCCTTCATCTGGTTCTTGAACCTCCAGCATTGTGATTTGTGTCCAGATGAGGAGGGAGCAGTAAAAAATTAAAATTTTAAAATAACCGAAAAAATGAGTGATTTTAATACTATTAATTTAGATTAAATTTGAAGTAACACAGACACTTTGTGAATTTTTTTGTTTTAAATTCTTTTTAATATATATCCTAAACTTTGTAAATTTAGAAAATCATTTTTATTTCTTTAAAATGCCAAGGATTCAAAATTAAAGTGAAAGGTTTTGGATTGTGTGTTTGGAAGTTCTGCAGAATTTGTGATTTGAAGAAATCAGTTTTTGACTTGAATTGGAATTTTGGCCCAAATCAGCTTTTTCATTGGAACTGGACTTATAGCCTGAAAATGAGAGCTAGACCACACCAGAAAAAAAAAAGTATAAAATACTTATACATATTATTATGATTTATATGTATATTAAATGTTTCATACTTACTTGAAGATACTGTCTCCTGCAGTGAAAGATATCTTCTGATAAGCTTCTTTCCCTAATGTCTTGGCCACATGAATTTATTTGTGCTACTAGATTGGTATCTAGGTCCAAAATAATCAACTGTGAAATTCACTTCTACTCTACCAGTTTCTTTTCTCGCTCTTCCCACCTGTGGAACTCCCTTCTGTTTACTTGCTTCCCTGATAGCTATAATCTCCAAAAGTTTAAATATGACATCACTTGCCATCTTCTATCTCCCTAAATCGCATCCATCTCCCTGAATCTAATCCATCTCTTATCCTTTTTTCAACATCCCTGTACTCTGTTTTTTTTCTCACATTGTAACCTCCTGCATAACACCAGTGGTCCTGCCTTGCTTGGGGTGAAATGATTATAAAAATAAAATATGTATTGTTTCTTTCTATAGTAATATATGTTATAATTTCCTTCTAGTGAATACTATATACTATTTTGGAATGATTTACTCATATTTGTCTTTCCTTGATAGTTGTTTATGGTTGTTTGTGATGTGACTATTGGTATCTGCTTAAACAGCATTAATTTGCAACAAGCGGTATGTTAACCTTAGTCTGGTGTATGTATACTCAATAATAATTAAGATGATCACAAGCACTTTAACAAAAACAGAACAAAACTGAAATTTTGGATTTTCTTGTACATTTTCAAAATTAGAAATGTTGAAAATAAAATTAATTCAGCAGACCTTGTCAGATGAATTTTAAAAAATTTATTTAGATATATCACACTTATGCACTTTCCAGTCTTGATAGAATTTAAAATCATTTACATGGTCTGTTATGGGGTAACTTATTTTCCACTTGGCTTCAAATATTCGGATAAATTTTGTCTGTTGCCAGACATAGGGTCAACCACAGCCTTGACCTAGGTGGAACTACCCTCTCAAGGTACTTGACGTGGTGTAGGAGTCCCTGTTGTGTCTTACGAACAAATTCAGGAGTTCTTCTCTTATCAGAATACTCAGTGATTTTTTCATCCTGTTATACCTTTGTAATCACCATTAGACTCCTCCAGCCTTTTTCAAATTCTCTGCATTATTCTCTAATGGACACCCAAATACACTGAAATGTTGAAGCTTTTGGTGCAAATGCCAAGCAGTACAGCATTTATGGCAGAATGAAATGTGCCATAGTGCCTTTTTTTATAGATGGTGTCCAAATGACCCTACTATACTGTGCAGTGGACAGAATGGAAAAAACAAACAACGCATATGCATAAAATTAAACATATAAAATGGCGACAATTTACTCATCGCACCCTCTGTGTGCATGTATGTATGTGTATATATATATATATATATATATATATATATACATACATACATACATAAGTGCACATGATCTTGCATACTCAGGTCACGACTTCCCACAGAGAAGATAAGTTTTTTGTCTCTCTTATTACGCACAACATATTTAAATTTTTCTTCTGCTCCTATTTAATTCTGTAGAGACAAAGAAATGAATTTTGTTTTTAATTTCTTTTGAAAGTAATTTATTCTGAAATGCACAATTTATGTATAAATGGTTTTTTTTGTTCATCATTGGCAAATTCTTTAATTTGGGTGGGTCTGCCTACCTTAAATAAACTGCTTAAGTGATTTCTCTTTTCATTCTCAATAACATGCCATGAAACAAGAATTAATTCCAAGAACTAGAATGTAATTTTTTATCGTTTAATTTCCTTTCAATTTTTGGTCATCGGACATTTTTTTTTCAATATCTGTCAAAGGCTGTTTAATTACTAAAACGGAACAATTTAAAAGCAAAAATAAATTGAAATTGATATGGTTGTATTGTTAGAGACAATTTTATTTTATTTTATTTATTTACTACATTTTTTTTACAAAATATCATTTTCGTCCAGTCAATTCATCAAGCTACATAACCTTCTGTATATCTTAAACATATCATTTCTTAATAAAGCTTCTGTAAATTTTGGATCAATAAATATATATCCAAGCCTAATTATTAACTGAATTTTGATCTGAAATTTTCAATGTATAATATTTGATTATTATTCACCACAGGGCATAGACAAGGAAGATGCTTATGTTTAAAAAATATTTATTGTGTAAAAATGCTTTTTGCATCAAAAACATTAAATTTGTTAGCTTTGTACATATACATGGTCTTCAATGATAAAATTTGTATCTTTTGTAAATTTTCTTGTAAGAATCTCTTTTGACTAATTCTAAATAAATGAGATGATTAAAAAAAGAAACTGCCTTTAACATTTTATGAGCAAATAATTTGATATCGATTTTGATGAATTTGTGATGAAAAATAGTAATTTTATGCAAAGTACATTTATTCATTGGTTTTCTTATGTAAATGTAAAAGATTTAGAAACACACTTGTCACTTTCCAGGCTTGGTAGAGTACAAAATCATTTACAGACTTACTCTCTACTCTGCACCCTAAGATGTAAATTTGCAAGGATATCACTATTTTATCACTATATTGGGACGAGCTTCATTCATTAATTTTACCAGCTCAGGTATTTACAAATCTGATATACCAAAGTTGAATCAACCCATTTTTTTTTTCATGTACATGATATAAAGAAAAAACTCTACCCAGACAATTTTTTTCTAAAGAACTGCTAATTCATGGAATACATTCCCTTTGGATGTTTTCTTGAACATTGTAATCTTCCTTCAAGACAAGAGTTAATCATTTTCTATCCTTCTTGTTTTCATAATCTTCAATTCTACCACTTCCTTTTTTATTCATATTATATAGTTCATTCATTGTAATCATTTTAAAAGTAATGCTCTGTATTGAGTTCCACTTGAGCCTTGTACTGGGAGAACTAAATAAACCGTTAATATTTTAACTTTAGATAAGCAAGAGAAGATTATATATATATATATATATTTTAACTTTAGATAAGCAAGAGAAGATTATATATATATATATATATATATATATATTCCTTCTCTAAGTGAAATGCCAAATACCAGTTTAAAGAAAGCATTCTAGCATTGGATGGCAGCCAGTCTAGCATAATGTGTATTCAAAATCATGAAAAAAGGTAAATGGATATCATTCCACTATCATTCGTAGAAGCATGGTAATTTATAAACAATTAGTAAAATGAATTTGTGGAGAGCCATGACCACCTATTTCCAAAAAGAACATAGATTTAAAAGATACTTATGCTATGACATATATTATAGTAATATACATGGTGCAGTAGAGTCAGGTGATCACCATCTGTGAGAAAAGTGCACCATGACGCAATTCACTTTGCCAGTAATTTGAAAATGGTATACTGCACTGCTTGGCATTATTTCTAGAAGTTACAATATGAACATTGCAGAGTCTTTGGTTGAAACTGTGAAGGATTCTGTAAGAGTTGGATGACAAAGATACAGTCGCTCAGAAAACTCACTCTGATAATTCTGATAAGAAAAGAACTCCTAAATTTATTTGCTGAGGGCCTCAGAATCAACATAAAGGTCTAAATCAAATGCTTTGGCGAGGTAGTGTTGCTCTGCATCAGTGCTGCTGGAATACCCTATATCTGGTAACAAGACTTTGTAACAGGCCACACAAGCAGGCAAAACCCAGTCATGGCTGTCAGACAATTTCTTCAACTACAATGCCATTTATATCTGGCCTCCTAACTGCCCAGGCTACAAGCACCTTGATTATTATGTGTGGTACACAGTTGGGTGGGGACCAGCAAAACACATTGTAAGGCAAGGATTATGACAACTTAAGCAAGAAGACTATCCAGAAGAGTTGCAGGGGATTCCAAAATCATGTGTGGTCCATAGTTGAAGGCAATGGCAATTATATTGAATAAATTTAATTTTAAATATTTCAGGATATTTTTGTGTAATTTTGGTAAATATATCTGCTAAATTGAGATGTCAGTGTTATTTTCATTTTTGCATAATTTAGATGACAATTTATTCATCGCACCCTGTATAACTAGGCAAAGTTAAATCTACAATGATTGAAACATTTGGGGAAATTAGATGGAGGCTTGTGATTTTAGCCAAAGCACTTTAAGAATAAACAAAACACGCAATCAGCAGAGAGCACTTAAAATATTGCCTTGGTTACCCTGCACCATTATTGATGTAGAATGTAGATAAGAATTTGGACTTTGACAAGTGTCACAATGGAATTGTTATAAACAATGAAAACAAAGAAATCTTTTGTGAAGAGTGCTTCATTGGAAGCTTTGAACCTCTCTTGTGAGATACAATTTTACTAGTTATCTTTGAATAACAAAATGAAACCTTACAAAGAAATCTCTCTCGTACAATATTTATACTTCAATCTTTTTTGAAGGTCTGGCTGTGTAAAAACCCAATTAGAAATGAAATAGATAAATGCTAACATCTGTGATGTTGCATTCACAAAAAAATGTTGAATGAACAAAATAGATTTTGTTCATTTGCAATGTTAAACTGTATTTGTCTTGGGAAAATGATAGCATTTAATTTTCATTTGCTTTTTTCTTTTGGTATATTCTTCTTTCAACTATTGTTTAATTAGAAGCTTAGAAGCTTTTTAGCTAAGAGAAAGGCTATACAGAATTAAAAACTTTGGAGAAGGAAAGATGAAGCTAAACTACTAACTTTCCAAACAAGCTATGCTCATTCACAAATAATACATATAGCATCTGAAAATTGTGTATCAATAAATATATATTCAAGCCGAATATAATAATTTGATTTAATAATAGTTGAATTTTAATCTGAAATTTTTAATGTATAATATTTGATTAATATTCACCACTGACAAGAAAGATGCTTCTGTTTGAAAAAAAAATTATTGTATAAAATGCTTTTTTTTTATTACAGGCATGTAGTTATTATTGTCTATATGGTCTTGAATGATGAAATTTTGAACATGAGTAATTTTTCTCTTAAGAATCCCTTTAGACAAATTCTAAATCAATAGTCTGATTTGACAAGAAAAAAAGGCATTAACATTTAACAAGCAAATAATTTGATATCGATTTTGATGAATTTGTGATGAAATAGTAATTTTATGCAAAGTATATTTTTCACTGATTTTCTTATGTAAATGTAAAAAGTTTAGAAACACACTTGTCACTTTCCAGGCTTGATAGAGTACAAAATCATTTACAGACTTACTCTCTACTCTGCACCCTAAGATGTAAATTTGCAAGGATATCACTATTTTATCACTATATTGGGATGAGCTTCATTCATTAATTTTACCAGCCCAGGTATTTACAAAGCTGATAGGCCAAAGTTGAATCAACCTTTTTCTTTTTTCATGCACAAGATATAAAGAGAAAGCTCTACCCAGACAATTTTTCTAAAGAACTGCTAATTCATGGAATGCATTCCCTTTGGATGTTTTCTTGAACATTGTAATCTTCCTTCAAGTCAAGAGTTAATCATTTTCTATCCTTCTCGTTTTCATAATCTTCAATTCTACCACTTCCTTTTTTTATTCATATTATATAGTTCATTCATCATAACCATTTTAATAGTAATGCTCTGTATTGAGTTACACTTGAGCCTTGTACTGGGAGAACTGAATGAAACAGTTAATACTTTTACTCTAGATAAGCAAGAGAAGATTTTATATATAAATATATATATATATATATATATATTATTGATTTTTTTGCACTATTGTAAGAACTGCAACCTTGAAACTTCTGAATATTGTTTCTTATGTTTTGTCTATGAGTGTATCAAATTTGATTAAAATTGGACCACTCCTACTATAACCTAATTTTTTCGATTATTGATTCTCAATATTTATCGGGGGAACCTTGACACAAAACCTACCTAAGAACACTCACAGACACTTATAGTACAACTGTGTAAATTTTCAAGAAAATTGGTTCAGCTGTTTCGGAGTCTATATGTAATGAACACAGACACACACAGACACAGTTCCATCTATAAATAAGTTTATATATATATATATATATATTCCTTCTCCAAGCGAAGTGCTGAATACAAGTATTCTGGCATTGGATGGCAGCCAGTCTAGCATAAGGACTAATGTGTATTCAAAATCATAGAAACAGTAAGAGTAAACCATTCCACTGTCATGATTTCTAGAAGGCATGGTAATTCATAAACAATTAGTAACAAGAATTTGTGGAGAGCTATGATCACCTATGTCCTAAAAGAACATAGATTTAAAAGATATGTATACTATGATAGGTATCATAGTAATATACATGGTGCAGTAGCGTCTGTTGGGCACATGGTAGAGTACAAAATTATTAACAGACTTCTGATCACCTGCATCAAGTGCCAGGTTGTTTCAGAAAGCAAAATGAGATAAATTAGGTTAAATTAACTTTGTTTTTAATAACCATTTCACCCCAAGCAAAGTATTACTGCTACTGGTATGCAGGAGGTTACAATAAGAGGAATATGATGAGGAAGAGGAACAGGTTACAGGGAGTGTTAGAGAATGGTTAAGAGAAGGATGAGAACACTGGTGTGAAGAGAGTTGCGTGAGAGTAGAGTGGAAAGGGAGAAGAACATGATACAAGGGTTGTCAGGGAAAGAATGATAGTCAAGGAGATAAGACATTGCATTCAAATTTGTAGAGACTGTAGCTATCAGGGAAGCAAGTATATAGAAGGGAATTCCACAGGCAGGAAGTGTGAGAAAAGCTTCTAGAGTAGAAGTTGTGGTTACATTTGACTGGTTTCACTATAAAAAAGAGGGACCTAGTTGCTAGTCTAGTAGCTCGAGAAAATTCATGCAGAGGGGCCAGGCAGCGGGGAGCTAAGCTTATCAGAGCAGAAGCCATGAAAGTATTTTTAGAAAAGACAGGAGTCACATTACATTGTTGAGAAATTAACTGGAGTTGAGCTACCAGGATGGGATCAATTATATTGCAGATTCTTCTTTGGATTTTGTTCCAAAACCTTGAGATGAATAGTAGGGGCACCTAACCAGATGTGGCAGCAGTATAGCTGTTCTTGTTTTGGGTTTGAGACCTACAATCAAACATTTCTTTCCTAGCTGTTGATTTTTTTTTAATCATTTCACCTTAAGCAAGTCAGAAATGCCACTAACATGCAGGGGATTACAGGGAGTGAAAGTGAGAGAAAGACTGAGTATAAGGAGGACTGAGGAAAGAACAAAAGATGAATGAAATTCAAGAAGATAGAAAATGGTGATTGACATTGCATTTAAATTCTTGAAGATTGTAGTTATCAGGGAAGCAAGTAAAGAGAAAGGGAATTTCATAGCATTTGGTTAGGTTTGTTTTCTTTTTTATGTTGGCACATTGTCAAGACTGATTTTGCCAATTTAGTGGTTAATAAATAAATTAATTTCAAAGATTATGGGATATGTTATATAACCATTGATAGTGAAAATTACCAATATGGTAGAAAAATAATCTGAATTAGGATTAATGGTTTTTTAATTATTATAAAAGAATATTTTATTTGAAAATCTGTATGATGAATATTTACACACACACACACACATCTATATTTTTTTGATTTGAAAATTTATGACAAAGTAAAAAAACGTTTTCAAGTGACACATTTTGCCCTTTAGGACATCCTCGTATTAAATTGATGCTACACTGATGTGATTACATAGATGCATAAAGGGGAGGATATGCTGAAATGTTAAATTTAATTAACTTTTTAAATATGCATTTTGGGTATTTAGTCTAGCTAATTTCATTAATATGTTTTTATTGTTATATTTTACCAGGTATTTTTATTAAAAATGCCATATTGTCATAACAGATCTATCAAGGAAGGTGAAAAATTTAACCACAGCACTTTTTTTTAATGAAACTTGCATATATATATATATATATATATAGGTTGACTAACTCACATTCCTTACATATTATACTGGTGATGAAGAAGTTCCACTTGGACATTTTCTCCAGAACAGGGTTACCTCTCCAATCACTAGAACCCAAACCTTTTCAAGTTTATGATCAACCATTATCTATCCTACATATATTATTAATATGCACCTCTTGTTCCTTTACAACAACCATATTTAGCAATCCACTATCTTGAGTGGCTTTTAGGCTTTTTATTGAGTGAACAATAGTAAAAATATATATCTATATACAACAATGCTTTAACCAATCTAAAGACACACAGAAATAGTTAAAAATGCCTTCTAAGACTAAGCAAAGTATTAAGAGATAGAAAAGTTTTCTTAGAAACAAAGTAAGAGTGTTGAATTGCTATGAAATATCAAATACACCAGTATGGATATGAAAAACAACTTAATATTTGTTCTTTTACTGATGAATTCTGTGAAAAAATTAATTATTGAGAAAGAATATTAGGGTATCTTAAAAATTGAATTAATTTAAAGGGTATGCCAAATTTTCAAAATATACTTTTTTAATACAAGAAAATCAATATTTACATTATTTAAACTATTGTTCTCATTTTTGTTGCTATTTGTACAACATTTTGGCCATTGTATGCCCTGCCCTTCTTCAGGTGCTAGGAATTTCAAACCAAAACGTCAGCAACAAAAATAAGGACAACAGTCTGAATAATGTGAATACTGTAAATACTACCTCATCTCAGAAATATAGACAAATACTAAAAGATATCAATACATTTAACTTATTAAAATTTTAATCTCTTTATCTGAATCTAAAAAAAATGTGCATCTAGAATTTTATCAAAATGAACAATGAAATCTTTTGAAATATAATGAAGAAAGAAGGTCTGAAAAATTTTAAGCTTACAGGTCGTACTAATGGTAATAAAAACAGGAAAAAACTTTCAGTAATGTATTCAACAAGTGTCAAAATTGCAAAAAATAAGCAAACATTTCAAGTATTCATATGTTTAACGTAAACTGTGTTCTGTCATGATAGTCATTTTTCTAATGATTCTGTTTGAACAGCAAAAGGATTCTTCCAAATTGTCAAATATTTATCATAGCAATTTAAAACCAGGTAATATTCTTTCATAAGAATAACATTAAATGTTATATTCAAAACTTCAAATGCTTAAACTTAAAAACAGTATTTATAAATGTATTCAATTCTTTAATTTCATTGTGGGTAAAGAAATTGCATTAATTTTACATTTGACATTGAGAATTAATTGCTTAAAATATTATATACATCTTAATATTTTATATTCTAGAAATGCTAAAATTACTGTTTTTTTAAAGTTGAATATCTAATTATATATATATATATATATATATATATATATAAAACTAAAAAAAACAATGATATTACATACATATATATACAATATATATAAGGTATATTTTGGCAACAATAATTCTTTCAAGCATGTTTGTTTAAATAATATCTGTTCTGACTTCAATTTTTTATTAAATTTTTCAAATGTTTGAATTAATTGTTTTATGTTATCCATAATTTTTCCAAGTTCATATTAATTTTTTTATTTTATATTATTTTTTTTAAGTACTTTTGAATGTTGCTACATTCATTTTCAAGAATCATACTTTGTGTATATTTATGCCACTTTGTTTATTTAAATCCAGCATTCATATGTTTGTTGAAACTACTTTCAAGTCACTCAAGATGACATCATTTAAATGGTAAAACTAGCATTTTATTAACACCCTTCAATGTATGATTGCCTATTGAGAAAGATACAAATGTTGAATGAAATTACTTTCATAAACTTTAAATTTGCATATGTATATTCTTAAATCTATGATGAACATCTTGTACCAAATCTAGAAGAATTTTTTCTTGAATTTCGAAATTAAGTATCTGAACAACAATAACAAAAAAGCAAAAAACAATGGATGAAAAAAATCAACCTTTTGACCTCTACTGGCTTTGAGATTTAACATGGCCTGCAAAATACATTAACAAAACAAGGTCACCTCAAGCATAAGTGATCAAACCAATAATTCATTCAGATTTTGCTGCTTATAGAAATTAAGTGTTTATGCACATTCCATTTACATTTGACAGAAGCGAATGTATAACAGACAGTAGAAATATAACAACAATGCTGCATTTGAAAAAATGTAATGAATTTCTATTTGTCAAGAATGTATTATCATGCAAAGGCTTCAATAAATTTGACACTCAGTTGGCTGTTAAGTACTGAAAAGTTTAGCCCTTGTAGCATTGAGGAAAAAGAAAGCACAAAAGCAATCCATAGGAAAAATCCCTACAAGAAATCTTCTCTTCAATATTTCAAGAGAATTGAAATGTTTTGTACATAGAAGTGAAATGGACAGAAAAATTGGTTCACTCATAAATCACTAAAAATCATCCACTGAGCTAGAAATAATGATTAAGGGTAGGACCGAGACTGAAAAATTGGTGTGGAGAAAAGAAAAAAAAATAATCAGTTATTGGAGATGTGTAATGGGCATGTCATCATGTTGAATAAAAATGGCGTATTTTAAATTATGAAAAATAGAAAGTCAGTGATTGGTAATCTTTTCCTAAGAACAAAAACTTGAGAAAGAAAATGTATTTGTAATGTTTATCAATAGAAAGCAAACAATACCAAAGTAACAAACATCAAATTGATACTTCAGAAATATTAATTTCTAAATCAATACTCCTAAAGATAGTTCTGTAGATTGGGCAGTGGACAGGAGGATTCAAATTTCAAAGGTTATAAAAATTATTTACATTATTTATGGTTGGACTAATCTCCACATTTTGTTATTATTGCCTTTCCTGCTATTGTGTCCTGCAGATTTTTTTTAAGTGTCTGTCAATTCATGTAACCTGTAATGACAAAAGTACATAGATGTAGGCTTTAAGAATGCTTTATTCACCTGAGAGTACAATGTTCACATCTCGTGTCCTTTTATAGTCTCAGTAAACAATAGCTCTCTCATAGAGGAGAGTGACAAAACAAGGGGAGAAACCATTTTTTATTATTCCTAACATAACCATCATGAAATTTGAAACTGAAACCCCTATTTAATCTGTTGGAGTAGATTATTCTTGGTTCTGCAGTCAATGTCTAGGTTGTTTAGAGATATTTTGTTTTATGATTTTTAAGAACTAGTGCAAAATTTTTAAAATGTAATTTTTATATCAAAAAGAAAGTGTGATGGATCTACTTATTATTTAACAATCATTGGAATTGAAAAAAATGTGTTGTTCCCTGTTAAATTAAACAAATATATAAATTTTCAAAGTGGGGTGTAGTCTTTTGCAAGCCACTGTACATATGCCACACATATCTGTGAAACATCTTGGTGCATGAAACTGTAGTAATGGTCAACGTGCAAATATTATTTCAGCTTTTATTTACAGTTCATACTTTATTCTACTTTTAGCACTGACTTCTGATTTATTTCAAAACAGTATATTTCTATAGGTTTTCAAATATTTCTTTCAAATTATTTCACATATAATTATGAAATGAAAAGAGGATTGAAATCAGCATTAAGTTTTCTATAAGGCTGAGAAAAAAATTCATTATTGGGAAAGTGTCTTAAAAATTGAATTAATTTCAAAGGTATTCCAAATTTAAAAAATATACTTTTAAATACAAGAATATCAATACATTTAATTTATTAAAATTTTAATCTCTTTTTCTGAATCTAAAAAAAAAACATGTGCCTTTAACAAAATGAACAATGGAAGCTTCTGAGATATAATGAAGAAAGAAGGTCTGAAAAATTTTAAAATTACAGGTTATACTAATGGTAATAAAAACAGGAAAAAACTTTGAGTAACGTATTTAAAGAATTTGCAATATTGTAAAAAATATACAAAAAGATGAAGTATTCATATGGTTAACATAATTTGTGTTCTGTCATGATGGAGTAGTTTTAATAAAAATAAGGTTCATTTTTCTAATGATGCTGCTTTCCAAATCACCTTTTTTATTGGTCTACAAGCAGTTGTTCAGTTTATATAGTTTTTTTTCACCTTTAATTATGCTTTTGAGAGAAGATATAACTCAATTTCTTTCTCAAATTTGCTTACTCTTCCAAACATTTTCCAAGTGTTTTTTGTTATAAACAGTTTTATAATTATTAATTCCTTTTTCATCAAAATATTTTTCAAGGAAAACTTTTGAGTATATAAGCTAGTGTTTCTCAACCTTTTTAAGCAATGGCACACCTGTGAGCAGATGAAAATATCATGGCACACTTAACAACATTTTTAAAGGGTATACATTTAAATGTTATGAAATAGATCCATAGATTTTTAAAAATATGATCTTACTTTCTTTCAGTGTTTCTATTCAACAATTTGTGAAGCTTATTTAGTATAAGACTTGTGCCAGTTGTTTTTCACGATTTCTTCAACATTTAATTGAATGTGCAGTAAGCAAACTCACATTTCTTTTTCAGTAGAGTGTAGTTTTTCTCACTTTTTATTCTTTATGTTTTTTAGGGTTGAGAAGTAGAAAGTTTTAATAAATCTGATAAAGCATTTTTAGTTAATTTGGGATAAAAATTTTAATACTTATTCATTTATTCAAATACTAATGCTGTAACATTACTACTTCCACACGCACACACACACACACACATATATGTGTGCTATGACTACATTTCATGGCACACTTAATGTGGCACAACAGTTGAGAATCACTGATATAAACACATATTTGGGCATATCTTATTTGGCACATGCCTTTTTTTCTATAAATTTCTTTGACTCATTGACGAATTGGTTGAAATTCTAGGTACCGTCATCTTGTAGTATTTCAATAAAATCATTTGTAATCTAAAATTGTTTAAAATGAAGAAGCAATTACTACTATATGTGAATATTCTTAATAAGTGTTTTAGCATATATATATATTTATACATACATATATATATATATATATATATATATATATATATACAATTTGTTATATATATTATATTATTTATATGTTACTTATGCACAGTACTTATTTGAAAGCGCTTGATATCAGTGATAGAGCTAACATATTTAGTGGGATTGGTGTGAGTTTGTGACCCTTGGTTTGAAACCCAGGCTCACAAACTCACATCAATCCAACTGTATATATATATATATTTATATACATATATATATATATATTTTTTTTTTTCCCATTAGTAAACAAGTTATTACACAACCTAGGTTTTTACCATGTGGTGTCTTCAGGCAATTTGCAATAACTGATTTTACTGTTTTTGTTAAGAATGCTCATGTAACAGGGGTTTTTTGAACAAGCAGTTTTCAAAGCTAGAAGAAATTATAATGTTTTTATCCATAGTTGTATGATCCTAATGGTTACATTTTGTCATAATTTCTGTTCTTCCATTCAGTAATTTATTTTTGCTTGGGAATAAGATAATAGCTAACTTTCAAAAGTTCTACAATATAATTGTATTGAACACTTTTTAACATAACTGTGTATGAGTCTTATTTAATTATGATCAGAAACAAAGTAATTAAATAATTTATATATATAAAGTAAAAATCTAATGAGGAACAAATGCATTTATTTTATAAAACAAATACTTTTCAGTATAATCTCCTAACATTTAAATGTATTTTTTCAATGGTAAATATTAATTACATAATTACAAAGACTGAGGATTATACAGCAAAAACTTCAAATAAAAATTCAGAGTCAGGATGCAATCACTTATATAATTATATGATATATAAGGTGCATTTCACAAGTTATCAGTCTTTCTCAGGGAAAGCATTTATTAATTTCTGAATTAACACACTGGTTGTAGTGCTTCATGAAGGTCCCATGGAAGCCACCCAAAGTGAAGATGTCCAGGATCCTTGTCACAGACTCTTTCATCTTCTCAATGTCTTTGAAACAACTGCACTTGGGGTTCCCTTTCAACTTAAGAAATAACTAAATGTCACAGGAAGTAAGGTCTGGACTGAAGGGAGGTTGAGGAGAAGTTTTGACGCCTGCTTTTGTTAACAAAAAACTTTATTGCATAGTGAGTTTCCAAATTGTCTTTCTGTCCCAACTGCATTCTGCAAACTAGTTCATCATGACAAGCAGTGTTTAGTAGGGTGTGTTCAAAGAGCTGTAACAGCCGGCTCCTTCAATCTGAAATAAAATTTGGTGAATCAGTTTATCAGATATATAGTAATATACTAAAATTACAATAATGTAGGTCAGTTATAACTGCCATTGGATAAAAACAGACCCAAAATTTATGGAATGCATCTTGTATCTCTGTAGGTAAACATTTAGCTTTAATCTTCTATTTTAAGTTAATTACATTTTCTCTTGCTTATTGAAATGAACGAATGAAAAAAAGTTTGGTTACATGACCTGCAGATGTGATTCAGTGAATGTTTTCTTGTTGTTTTTTGATGGTTCATTCTATCTAAAATAAAAAAAAGCAAAAATATGCTTGTTAATCAGTACATGCTTGATTATTTTTCTGCTCTCCCTACATTTTTTTAAAAATATTGCTGGCAGCAATACCATACCTTGACATCCATGAGTGTCATTAGCAGGAGGTTTTCAGATTTGTATCAGGTGCTCATGCCTTGCTGCTTTTTGTTCTGTTACACACACACACACACACACACACACACACACACTATCATGAATCTCTCACTAGTAATATGTGCAAAGTGTAGTGGATGTTTCCATGATGTTATAGATCAAGTGTAAATGACAACTTCAAAATAGTTTTATTACTTTAAGAGGATTCAAGCAAACCAATCAGATTTTTTCTGTGCCTGTCCTTTATAGGGATTAATTTTCTTCCTTTATGTCCCTTTAAGATGTGGACAATTGTAGCTATCCACAATTTCCTCTCCTTTGTTGCTTTTAGTAAAGTTTGTCTTCTTTTAATCCCTGTTCCGCAAACAATTTACACAAGCTCGGTAAATAAATTAAATATTGTTTTTGTCTGTCTTGCTTTGAGTATCATATTCTTCAAGCCCACTTTCCTTCCTGATGCATCCGAGATTTTTTAATTGCCTCATTTTGATTATAAACATAAATGTCCTATTTATTTTCATTTTCCTTAAAACTTCCTCATTGCTTACATGTTCAGTCCAGGACCAGATGGCTTGTAATACAGAGAGTAGCAGCCTTAGACAATTTTGATATTGACAAAATTATAGAAAGCATTCTGAGTAACCCATATTTAATGAAAGAAAGACTGAACAAAGTATTAAGAAACAGAAAAAATATTGTTAGCAACAAAAAAAAACGTACTGAACCGTTATGCAGTTTCGGTCCTTTCATATGGCAGTGAATGCTGAACAATCACACAGATGAAGAAGAGACTTGACACAACAGAAATGTGGTTTCACAGAAGGTTGCTGGAAATACCAAGGCCTGATCATGGTCAGTGATGAAGTTCTAAAGACAATGACAACAAAAAGGACACTCCTACTTTACATTAGGAAGAGACAGTTGAAATTTCTGGAGGCAATAAAATAAGGAATGAGGATTTAGAAAAGTTGATACTCATAGGACAGATTGAATAAAAACAGTTGTGGAAAGCAATGCACAACCTATCTGATTAATTTGAGTGAATGGATAGAGGAGCAAGGTTTGGAAGATCACAAAAATAGAAGTTATTAAGAACTATAAAGGATCAGAAATTGCAGAAAGCCATGATTAAGGAAATCTTAAAAGATCATGACACATGAAAGTAGAAGCAAAAATATAATTTTGTTTTGTATTCATGTTTGTAACATGTGATAAAAAGAACACTTTTGTTTGTTGTAATACTACATTAATAAAATATGTTTTGTAAGCATTATATAAAAAAAAAAATATTCATTGATGTGTTGTTTGTGTAACCCCATCATGTATAGGATATATTAAATATATCTAGCCAAATTGCCAAACTATGTGCTATCATATGCACAGGTATGAGGTGCAAAAAGTTGGTCATTTAATATTTAACTATACTTTGCAAGAAAAACATGCACCATCTGTTAACTTAGGATCTATTTTGTCTCATCTCCTCTTAATTAATAGTTTAGTATTGAACAGTGTTGAATCATAAAATAAGAACTGTACCAAATATCAGAAATCTGATACCTTGAGGAATTTCAGCAACAACTAAAATTTATTGGCTAAAAGAAAATAATGATATAATGAAAACATTGACGTTCCACACTACTTCAAATTGTTAGGAAGAAATATGTTCCCAAAAATATAAAGAGCAATAAAAATTCTTGGACTTGTTTTTTTTTTTTTTAAAAACTTTTTAAGAGAAAGATTTTATGAATTTCATACCAAAAGTAACACTGGCTGCTCGATCAATAAATGCCAAATGTTTACTTGTAAATAAAGAGCCAATGTTATGATTAGTATGCATTTGTTCATGAAAATACTGTTAATAATGGTTTTGAGAGAATTAAACCAATAGGTTTTAGTGAGAATCATCTTTTTTCAAACCTCATGGACTGGCACTGCAGAATAACACAACAAAGTATTGTACAAAATAACAGAAAATATATCACTTGAAGACTTTCAACAGCAAATTCATAGAGAATGAGAAAATAATGACAAAATCAAGATGTTGATGTTTCACACTACTTCAAATAAAAGATTAGAAAGAAAGACCCATCAGTAATGGTAAGAAAAATATCAGTAACTAGACATGAGAAATCTATTTCCCTGAAACATTGTTTCAATAGAAGCATTTTATAAATTTGATCCAATGGTAGTACTGACGGCTTGTTCAATGAATGCTGAATATTTCCTTATAAGGAAGCAGATAATATTATAATTACTGTTATTATTTGAAAGTTCTGTTTTTGATGCAAGAATGACAAGATATTTTACAAAGTTATAACTCAAAATGGCCATAAAAATATTAGAAATTAAAAATAAAATCTGGTGATTTATCTAATAAACTTCACAGTTTTGGGTTTTAGTGAACAACACGTAGTTTAAAATGGATGGAATAAAATCTAGAAAAAAGTGACTAGAAATTAATGTAATTGTAAGTAACAGGATATGATTATTATATGTATAAGAATTTATAATATTAATGAGGCTCCCATGAGGATGGACCAAGCGATTCTCCTGGAGAGTAATACACTACGCCTCCTCGGACTTACCCTGTCCTAAGACCTCAAATGGAACCACTATATTGAATCTATAGCAAAATCTACTGCTAAGAAGGTTGGGTCACTATGTCGATCCAGGATGGTTTTTCCACCTGAATTCATCCTGCATATATACAAGTCAACCATCTGTCCGTGCATGGAGTACTGCTGCCATTTATGGTCAGGTGCCCCTGCCGTTCTCCTCAGTGTTCTTGACAGGCTCCAAAGGAGAGTCTGTAATGTGATAGGTACTGATCTGGCGGCTTGACTGCAGCCACTTCCCCATCGTCGAAATGTGGCCTCCCTTTGTCTGTTCTATAAATACTTTCATGGCTTCTGCTCGAATAAGCTTAAGTCACTGATGCCTCCACAACAGGTGTTTACTCGTGCAACCAGACTGGCAACTGGGTCCCACCCATTCACAGTCAGGTTAGCCAAATGCAGACGACAATTCTACTCTTGCAGCTTCTTCTCTTGCACTTCCCGCCTGTGGAACTCACTCCCGTATTCTTGCTTTCCTGACGGCTACAACCTCCAGAAATTTAAATGCAAAGTCAATACTCATCTACTGGGCTCTAGCTCTCTCCCCTCCCCTGTATAACCTTCCCTTTCTCTCCACCTATGTATCTGTCATCGCACCTGCTTTCTCAGCTTTCTATTGTTCCTTTCTAACTAGGTTGTACTCCTCACTCTTTTCTAATTGATCTTTTTACATTTATGTAGCCCCCTGCACATCAGTGGCATTTCCGCCTTGCTCGGGGTGAAATGATTAAAAAAAAAAAATGTCTATTATGTGTATAAGGATTTATGAAATAATTGAAATCTTTAAATCTGAAGTGACATAATATATATTCAAAAAAAATAAATTAATTACTATAGTTTTAGTGTGCATCACTTGTATTTGATAAAATAAAATTTATATTCAGTCTAACCATTTCTATTCATCCTTTTAAAAATAATTTGAAATTTAACAATTATATTAAAAAATTAAAAAAAATAATTTTATATATTTAGTTTCTGATTGGAGCAATTAATTAAAAATACATTTGTAACAAAAAAAAAAAAGAAAAGAAAAGAAAATGAAAGAAATATAAAAAAAATAACATATGAACACATTATAGCATATTTCCCACCATATGAGTTATACATTTTTTATAAAAAAAACCCTGCAAATCACCCCATATCGTTAAGTTACCAGAACAAGATTAAACTAAAATACCTCTGTTGACACACTAGCCCCCTGATGACCTCCAAATGAAATATATATTATTATGAATTATTAAATTTTGAGTACAGCTCAAAATAATGTTACACACACACACATACACAATAATTGTTCTGATGAACTTTTTTTCTATGATACCTAGAATTTGTAAACTTAAGTACAGTGCTAGATTGGCAACAAGGTCTCATCATCAACTGATTATACATTTATCATTTGTTTATGCATGTCTATTGTTGCTACATCTGGCATGGTGTTTATTTTATGAATTATTCTTGATAAATACAAAAGATTTGCAATGTTATTGATACCTGGAACCTTGGCTTCAGTTCACTTCTGTCTATTTCTATAAATATTTTCATTGCAATTGTGCTGGTGAGTTTTCCTCTTTGGTAACTAAACTTTATGAATTTAAGTCTTTTACAAGATAGGCAGAAGTATCTCCTCATTTACAGTTGAAGTGGCTTGATGTAACCATAAGTTTGCTGGTAACAGTTTCTTCTCTTAAATATCTCAGTCCTGGAACTTTCAGCTTCTTGCATTCTAGTCAACTTTGCTCTTTAAAGATTTAAATGCGATGTCAATTGTTATTTTTTATCTTTTTAATTGGTGTTCTTTTTGTCATATCCCAAGTTGTTGAGATGAACAAAGACAAATGAAAATAAAAATCAAACGTATTTTAACACATAATAAAACAACTTTTATTCATTTTCTCTCTGAGAAGAGCAAGGATTTGTTTGGATTGAAAACATGAATTCCACGTGTGTGTCAGCTTGTCACCATGTTTAGTTCAGAAGTGCCATGCCCCAAATTCCAGATTAGGGAAGTAACTCAATTGTCTTTTGAGTTATTGTTCTTTATAGGCGAAGAAATTAGCTTCCCAAAACAGATCTCAATCATTAAAAATGTTCTAATCTTTTCATATTTTATCACTCTCAGTAACCCCTTGTATCTCAGTGGTTTATTGTATTATGTGGGGTGAAATTATTAAAAATATATAAAAAGGAAAAATAGATCAGGTTTACTTAACTCTCTTAAAGTAATAAAACTGTTTTGAAGTTGTCATTTACACTTGATCCAGCCTGGCATCAACAAAATTTTCTTGAAAGATCTCTTTGGTCAAACTGACAACTTTTCAGCACCTCCTTGTATATATGCTGAAAGAAAAATCTCATACTCATCTAATTTTTCATGTCTGAAATTCTTTTTTTTGCTTTTCACAGATTTTACAAGTAGAAAATTTAATTAGATGTAGTGTGAAGAAGAATAGTTCCAAGTTTATACACTACAGAAATGATGAGCTGGAAAATCAATCTATGAAATTTACCAAAACACAAGCATCTTTTAAGAATTATGTTTCTCTTAAGATGGTGTATATTTTCGTGGCTATAGGAGTTATTGTAATACAAACATGAGTTAACTAATCCCATTCTTTGAGTTGTTATTGTAAAGCTAGCCTATGGCATTTTATTTCTGCATAAGATTGATGTAACTTTGGATTTTGAAGTTGGGTACATTGTTCACTGTTTAGGATATAAATGATTTTCTTATCCCAAAATTAGCAGGTATGGGCATTGAGAGATTTAAACAAGTGATATACATTTCTTAAATAGAATAATTGAAATTTGTTTTAACTGTGAAAGTCTTCTGTGGCTGAACAATCTAAAAGTATACCAGGCTTAATGGCGGCTTTTCTCTACAAGAACACCACAGATTTAAACCCTACTAAAAGTTATATTTTCTTTATGGAGAATTCAAAATGCACAAACTGGTAGACATAGATTTTACTGTTTCAAAAAAAAACAAAAACAAATATATCTACTCAAAACACTTTTAGGAACTAAATATAACATTTACAACAATATATATATATATATATATATATATATATAGGCATTCAATTTATTTTCAGTATATATATATTATATACACTACCTGCCATATTTATTAGGCCTCCCCAGTGCTTAAAAACAAATGATGTATTTGATATTATTTTTTAGTATTTATTGCCAAGTGAATAATTGTAAATGAAAAAAAGAATGGTTCCTTTCTTAATACTGCACTATAACATGTGCATCAAATGAATTTATAAATATTCAATAATTACCTATATTGTCGTTTCATCAATGAAAGAATAAAGAAAATTTAGGGGAATTCGGACGAGTATATCTTTGCTTTCTTGTGCAAAGTAATAATAACAAAAGAACATTCTATTTTCATTTAGAATTATCCTCTAAAAATAGTATGAAATACATCATTTCTTTTCAAAAACTAGGGTGGCCTAATAATTATGGCCGGTAGAGTGTGTGTGTGTATATATATATTTGAGCAGCAATCCAACTTTTATAGAAATTTCAGTAAAAATAACTGACCAGGTACTGTAGTTAATTTTTCTAGGGTTCTAAAAATTTTCTTTCTTTCTGTCTAAAGGTTTTTTATGCTTGATACTTTCGGTTATACTTTATTCCATTATCAAAGATTGTTTTATTTTTACTTTTAACTGAATGTATGGATTCTTTTATGAATGTATATGAATGAGTTATAGGAATGTTTTATTTTCCAAGCATGGTCAGCACATTGCGGCCTTGTTCATAGCTGAGGTTACTGAATATTGGCCTTTTTCTTTTTTTATTAATAATGCTTTATTATTCTTAGCCTTTTCTTACATGTGGATGAGGCAAATATATTTGTATTATCAACATGTATATTGCAGTTAGTTTGGTAGGCCTCTAGTTTGTAAAATAAAACATTCCTATAACATTTCAACAATTCTTCATAATTTACATCTAAAAAAAAAAGTTAAAGAGGGCAAGAAAATTAAATAAAAGAACTTAACTCCAGTATCTTGTCAGTCGTTTTAATGAAACTTGTGTGTATATATATATATATATATAATATAAAAGAAAGGGAGAGAAATGATGCTGTAATTTGGTGAATTTCTTGCTGGGCATTTTTATTTTTTTACTCCATCATCTCTGATTCAAATTCGGGTATTGATTTCAGCTAAGACTAAGAGTCTTCAAGAGGTTCTTTACAGATATCTTTATCCTGCCATCGGCATACTGAGATTCTTGAAATCAAACTCACTTTGCCCTGATATACAATTGACTAACTTTGCTATTTGCAAGAGAACTCAATTTTTTTTAACCATCACTAAAGGGGTAAATAAAAAAAAACAGATGCTCAGGTTTTTATATTGGCCTATGCTGACATGGTCAGGGAAAAAAAGAGTAGATTATTGAAGATTTTTTTTTCACTTGAAACATTTTTTAAGCTTCTTAATTTGTTTGTTAGGGCACTTTAAGCAACTTTGCAACTGTGCAGACATTTTCATCATCAGGTTTGCCAAGGGCAATTTATAAACTGACACTGTCATTTTTAGTGATTTTTTCTCTATAATGTTCTTTTTCTATTTTCTGTGTCCCTTCATGATGTTGGCGATCATGGCTCTCCACAGTTCTCTATCCTTTGTCAGTCAGTTAAGTGCCATACCTGATACACAGTTGGGTAATCATGTCTCGAAAGAGACATGACTAACTAGGCAGAAGATTATTCCGCAGTAGTTTGCCATTATTTTCTGTGGTAGACTGGTTGCCAGCCAAAGCTATAGAACCCAATCTGTCCTGTTATATAACCCATAACTGGAGAGAAGAGATGGATTGATATATTTCCCAAGGGTATTTGAACATAAGTGAATGCAAGGAATTCAACTGAAATTTGAACTTGGCTCCCCAAATTCTTGTTTCAAGCCAATATCCACTGCACCACAATGCACTATTCTTTGAAGGTCTTAATAAATTTTGCATTTTGTTGTCTCTCCTAAACTCTTGCCTCATATTGACACCCAAACACTCTGAAATGTTTGTATTGGCAAATCTGGCATTCTACTTCAAAATTTCTGGCAGAGTCATTTGCATCATAGTGCTCTTAGAGACTGTGTTGAACTAACTCTACTATTCTGTGCAATTGTCAAAATTAAAAACAAACATAGCACCTGTGCAAAATTAAAAATATGAAATGATGATAATTTGCCTACTGTATTTATTAATGCTATACCTTGACTGGCTCTTGGGCCTTGTATTGGATGTATATATAGTATAAAAAAACTGCTGATAAACTAAAACTAAACTGATATAAAAAGAAACCAACCTGAGATTGTTGCCAAAGAAATAACACAAAGAAAAACAATTTTCATTGCATTTGTAATATTTGTAATTTAGTCATTTTTATTTTTGCATTTGAGAATTTATATTATTCAGTTTGCTTGTAACCTGATAATCTACAATAATTTTTCATATGCAAATGGGAATCATTAAAAAGAAATGAATAAATACAAATAGAAAAAAGAAAAAATAGTACGAGTGAAATTGAACTTGATAAACTATTTATGCTCCCATCTTGTCCCTTGGAATTGGTTCCTTCCTTCTCACTGAATCAAACAACTGGCAATTTCCAGTCAATATCCATTGAGGACCAACTTCTGGTATCATACTGGAAAATGAGAAAGAAGAAACTATTTCTTTATTGCTTATCCACCATATTTATTAGTATCAATGCACTTATGTAATTTTTAAGCTGGTTCATATTTTTGTATTAAATTTGACATTTATTACTAATAACTCATCAGATTTTATTACCAATCTTTGCTTACAGTATCAAGTGACCCACTATCCTTCCTTCAAATGCAAGCCAATACTTTCAAGATATAGCTTTATGAACATTTGTTTATTTTGTGTGTTACATTTTAGTGTAAAAATCTAAAATGTCTCGGAGACATTTTTTTCTATAAACAGCTACTGACTCAGTGAGTTTTCATTATTTAACTGTTTGTTATTATTTTTTCATTTTGGTGGTACCTAGCTTCCCAACAGGAAATCAAGAACAACACATATAGAGTAAGAAAAAATATTGCATTAAAAAACAACTTTAGTTCTCTGTGCAAAAATATGAGAATAGTACTTCTAAAAAGTCATTTTTTCTCTGTCTTAACCATTTTCTGTAATTTTTTTGTGAACATTCCTACAACTATTCACCTAATACAAGATCCGAGAGCCACTCAAGATACAGCATTAATAATTTCTTTAAAGTCTGCAAACTTCTTTGTTGAAGGCTGGGATCAGTAAACATCATGATGTTGATCATCTATATAGAATTCTTTTCTCAGATTGATGATTAAAAATGTCTTCAATGACTGAACCTTCTGGGACTTTAAAAATACAATCTTACATAAGATTATGTAAACTGCTACTATACAATCACAAAGATTGAGTGATTTTTTTTTAAGGCTTATCAACCCTTTGAAGGTTATTTACACTCTTGTGCAAATTAATTGAAACAAAACGAATAGTGTCTTCTTAGAATCTTTCACACTTTCCCTGATCACATGTCATCTCTTGGCATTGTTTTTCTCTTCTGACTGCATTTTTCTTTACATTTTGAACTGATGAATCCAGTTTATTTGATAACATAACTGACAGTCAAAAGGCTGACAGCAACAATATCCACAACCACTCTATAAGGCTTGCCAGTTTGTTCATGCAGCATTACAATTTTTGTATGTTTCCTTGGAGTAACAGTCATTATAGACAATGGCCATAGAACAACTAATTGACAATTGAGACAAAAGTGTCTGTCATAATAAAAAATCTGATACAATCACAGATGAATGAATATTTTTTGAGGCCAAACAAATTTAATACCCCAAAAATAGATTCCTATTACTGCACACCACTGGTAATGAGTTAATCTGAAAAAAAAAAATTGATTAAACCCTGTCACTCTAGTGGGTCTAAAACTGACCATGTAGTGAAAGAAAAGAAAATAAAGCAGTTGTTGAAATTAATTTGCACAAGGGTGTAAAGTCAGGAAATATTTTTAGATTGTAAGAATTTTTTAGAGATACTGATGATATTTTGATATAATTCTACTAATTAACCCATAGCTGAAGAGAAATAAGGTAGCTTTATACCTTTTTCAAGGGTATTGGCAAATAAGTTAACATGATGAACTTGACTGAAATCGAAACATGGCTCTCTAACTTGCAATTCCAAGCCATTATTCATTGCACCGCACATCTAAACTTACTTCACCTGTTATTTCTAAATGGCCAACCATCTAGCTATTGATATGGTTCAACATCATTTATCTTAATTGATTATATAAGTCTGCAGCTACTTGGTGATCTTGAGTAAATTGATGGCAGAACAGGGTTTAGGAGAGATAACATTTTAACTAATTTCTAGGGCACTTAATGACGAAAGAGGTTTTTGAAAATTTGATACTCACAGGACAGGTTGAAGGTAAGAGGGACAGAGGAAAACAATGCATAACCTACTTGGAGGGCAAAACAGGGTTTAGTAGGAGTAACATAAAGAGAAATTTTATTAAAAGCAGCAAAAGACAGGAAATTCATGATTATGTATGTCCTGAAGTGACATGGCACAGAAGAAGAAGGAGGAGGAGGTAGCTGTGATGGTACAGGTACCGGATTAAATTCTGGTACTTGCAATGGTCTAAAATTTAGCAGTATACTAAACTGGAGAGTGCAAATGTTTATAGTTAAAGACTTCTTTTTTTGTGATAGACTCACATTCAAGGTAATTGAACTATTTCTTTTTTGCCTTTTAATGTTTTAACCACTTCTCTAGTTTTCTCTAGCCATTTTATTCAGAGACAATAATAATAATAATATGAAGAAAGATTTTGTATGAACAAAGATGAAAAAACCTGGAAACCCAAAATTTCAAATTAAATAATTATGTAGTTTCAATTGGCACCAACATTAACTGTGAAGAAATTAACTAATTACAGATGTAATTTTATTTTAATAAAAAAATGCAGAAAATGACTCCCAAGTGCATAATAACATTTTTTTTTAATATGGCTGCTGATTCACATGAGAAATTATGATGAATAGAGTTATTTGTGCTTTTTCAACTTCCTTATTCAAGTTGAAAAAGCACTAATTGTTTTGAGCCTGGCTTAATGGTTAAAATGTTAGCATTGCAACCATGATACACATATTTAAATTTCACCATAGGTGATTCATCGAGGTGATAATATTGGCTAAGGAAGATGATTTCAGTGTACAGAACTTTAAGAAAGTGTTTGAAAACAACACTACAGGTAGATCAAAGTCTTGTGAGTGAAACTGGGTAGATAGAACAATTCAGAATTCATTAATCCTTGTGCTAGCATGAAGTCATAGTGACCAAAGGTTCTATTGTAATGACTTTATTCAAAACTTGATTATTTCTGATTATGCTCTTTCATCCAGAAACTGTAACTAAGGTCAGCTCATCATGGTTGCATTAAAAGCTGCAGATTGACTCTGTAAATGTTGAAGGAAGACAAATATGCTTGAGCAGGCATTTACAACAAGGAATAGTCTAACAGATGGGCATACTTGGAAATGAACAGCCATGAGAATTGATAAATATAAAAAGCTATCTTTCAAACCTGTCTGGAAAAATTGTCAAGTGAACTGCTGTAAATTATCAAAAGCATTGTACATATTACCAAGCATGTGTATCCATATAGAATGCATTTAAAATAACTTTAAGGAATTATAGAAAAACACATAAAACTCTTCTTTTGAAGTGTTTTCTTGTTGATTCAGACATTTGGATACCAATTAAGAACTTTTACTAAAGATTTTATAAAAATAGTTGATTAATTATGCCACTCTACTAAGTATCTGACTCCCCTTCACTACTCTGTATTTGCAAGCGTTAGATCAGACCAAAAATGGAGTATTTCTACTACATGAAGATTGGAGTTGGTCACTCTTCCCTCTTCTGATAGAGCTCAAAAATGTAGGTTCAGACTTGTTGGTTATGAATTATTTTCACCATACAACACCTTTCCTACAGACTAAATGTTACAAGTCTCTTACAACTTTATCACTATTTCCAGAGCATGTATTTTGATGAGATATATTCCTTGGTTTCACCATCCCTGACATTGGGACCCATTAAGCCACTTATTAAAGGATCAGTCATTCTTTTGTATTCCTTCAGTAAGTAGTAAGTTCCACCTGGTCAGTTTTGTACCAAGAACTGCTTCTTTGTGGCACTGACTTCCAGGAGAATGTTTTCCTAATTTTTATCTCTTCAAGTCTAGGGTTAATAATCATATTTCTTGCATTGACCCATGAAGTTAATTTATTTTCATTTCTTAGGCCTATACAACACCATGCAGTAATTCTCTACCTTGAGTGGCATTTAGGCCTTTATTGGAGGGAGATTAGCATAAAAAATAATGTTATAAATCTTGATAGTGTAGATATTGACAGAAGACATTTCAAGATGAACCAGCATATAAGACAAAAGAATAAATTTTAATAAAATTGAGCTAAAATAAGTCTCAGTTCTGTCCTTTCATTTGATTCTATATGTAGATGCATGCATAAACTACAAGTTTAGGTGAAAGTGTGAGAAGTAAAGATTGCCAATTTGCAATGACATCTTGACAGAAAAGCAAATGTGCTTTTAACTTTAATGTAAATCTAGAATTTTTAACAACTAATGCACATTCTTCTTAGTCATCCATACATTAACCAAAACTGAACCATTATTTGTCCCTTCATATCTTTTCCCCCTCTCTGTGTGAGGCACATTAAGTTCTTTATTCTTTTATATATACTAAATACAAACTTTTGATTTTCACAAAATGGGTTCATTCATACATCATGAAATCATCTGGAAACATTGCTGAATCAGCTATATCATAGTTCAATTTGATTCATCAAAAAAGCAGGTTTTTATCATATATCACATTTTCTATCTAAGATAATACTTAAAAAAGTAATTAACTCAGATACTGGTTAAATATCTTAAAACTTAATTAAATTCTAGACTTTTCTTTACACCTGAATAATTTATATTGTAAATTATATTTTCAATTATAAGTTTTAACTATTTTCTTTTGAAATACACACTATTTTTTCTCATCATGAAATTCATTTATATACTTATTGCTTTTGATATCAAATCAACATATTTATATTCTATTTTAACATAACTTCCTATGTACAAATTTCATGGATATTTATTGTTAAAGGAGACATATTTATCATCATTCGTAGACAGTCCTGTTTTGCTCATCAATACAACTAGACATTTGATTGCTTCCAGCTGGAATTGAAATCTGACTGATTTGACATTAGTCAGAGGTTCTATCTGTAAGCTATCAACACACATCAGAGGAAAACAGATTTTAGTGTGTCATATACATAATATAAACAAACAAATGCCTGTAGACAAGTTTGTTCAATTCATTGATGAAGAACGATGTACAAATAGCAGTGAGTAGCTACTGTTTTTAAAATCTACCATTTCTTCAACGAGCAAGAGTGTAAATAGTCATGCACAGACAGTACCTGTTTTTTGCTGTATCATAGCTTATCAGTACAACTAGACGCATATATATATATATATATATATATATATTATTAGACTGTTATATTAGAACATGTAAGTAACATCTACATAATTGTACATTTTGTAGTAGTTACTTACATGATCTAATGTAACAGTTTAATAATAAATATATATTGCTCTATTTTTATATTTAACCCTGTTGTAAATTAATATTTTGAATGTTGCAATTTTATTTTTTGTTCTTTTACATTAAAAACACACACACACACACACACACACACACACACACACATATATATATATATTTCGGTTTTGAATCTCACCATGGTCATTTTGTCGGGAAGGAGGTTTCTTGATGTTATCAGTCTGGAGGAGGGGATCCCAGCATGTAGCACCTTTAGAAAATGCCAGAAAATCATTCCACAGGTTAAACCAAGCCTTGTGAGTGTAATTCAGTAGATGGCTCCCTTTGAGGAGTCATCAATAATTGTGCTATCTTGAAGTCACAAGTCATCATTCTGGTCATGTTCAAACTGTTGTTCATGCTAGATAACACACTATCTCCCAGAAACGGTAACTAAGGTTTGCTCAGCATAGTTGCAGCATAAACCACAGGTGGGTTCTGTGGGTGTTGAAGAAACACAAAGGTAGCTGAGCAGGCATCTACAATGAAGATTAGCTAGCTGAGCTGGTAGATGGGTATCCTCGAATATGAGTGTCTGGTCATTATATATTTATATGTGTGTGTGTCTGTGTTTGTGCTTGTGTATCCATATTTCAACAGTGTCCTTTATTTCCCAAAATTAATTAACATACATTTTAAAGTATTCTTTTTTTGCATTGAGTATATTTAGGTGAACAAGCATTTTGATTCTCTTAAGATTAAAAGTTGATTTACAGACTCTTGTCTTTTGTTCCTGTAGAGAATTCATAAACAATCTTTTTCATTATATTCTTACTTTCACTTTCACATTTCATACATTTTTAACTTTTTATTCTTACATCTGTTAAGTCACACTTTTTCCTTGTTTTTGTTTATCTGTTTGCTTGTGTTCTGATTTTTTTCTTAAGTTACCCCAATGTTTGCAAAAATGCAGCACACAGTATCACATGACATTACCTCTTTTATGTTTCATGTACTTTCAGAATATGGGTGATCATGACCCACCACAACTTCTCATCCTTTGTTGCTCTAAGTAGCTTTTGACTCTTTATCACTCCTGTTTTACCCTACTTCTCTTACTTGTGAATGTTAAATTCTCTCAGCTTTCTTTCCTCAGAAGTTCATGATTTTAAGTATAAGTTTTCTTGTAGCTTTTTTCTTAAAACTTTTCTCAGCATTTAGTAGTAGAACTACATCAGTGTTGCTTCAAATCTTTTCTTCATCTCTTAAGAGATTGTCCAGCATACTCTGCTATATTAAAGGATAGGTATTAAATTCTTTATTTTCCTGTGTTGATATTTCACTTAGTATATGAAAGACATCTTCGGTAAATTCTATTTAACCTTTGATCTTCTGTGCGATATTTCGTACATTACTACTTTTCATACAAAGGAATATAATTGGTGCTTGGAATCATTCATATTTTTGTTTTGGCTTTCATATTGTGTTTGTTTTTTGAATTAATGAATATATTGATTGATTTGTTTTTTATGGCATGGTAGGTTATTTTAGTTAGAAAATATTTTAGATTCTAACAATTGTTTTGAGATAATGGTTTAACAATACAAGCTTTATTAATTAAACCCATAGCTTAGAGAGAAGAGTATTTATGCTTAAGTGAATATAATGAACCTAACAGGAATTGGAACATGGCTTTCACATTAGCACCCCTGAGCTTCATTCCATTACACCACGACACACCCAAGCTGACAGCACCTGGTATTCCCAAGTGGTTACCCATCTAGGTACTGACCAGGCTTGTCATTGATTAACTTTGGTAATCCTATTGGAACTGGTATTTCAACATGATGTGGCTGTAAACCAATAGATATATAAAGAAAATTGATGGATTATTTTTTCTAAAATTGTATTTGCTTACAATAAACATAAAAGAAATTGATTTTCGCATTATGATGGGGTGCGGTTATTCAGGTTCTTGGTCTAACAACAGAAGAGACATATTTCTACAGTGTGGCTTGTGACATGTACAGAAGTAAAAAAGTAATTTTTGTGAATAGTATCTCATTTATCTCAATAGTTCAAATCCAGAAACAATATGCAGCTGACAGTGACCAAATCCAAGCAGCAACATAGATTTTAGATAATTCTAAATTTCAAGCAGAGAACTTTTGCAAAGGACAACTTAGTTTAGAATTTTGGAAAACAGGAATTGAATGAGAACAATTGGGAGATATAAATAGAAGTTTACCAACATTGGTTGATACAAATTTTATGAAATCTTGACTTGCATAATGAAATCTTATACAGTGTATTAGAAAGTTGATAATCCTCTTCTTTGGGTAAGCATGGCTCACCACAGCTTTCTATTCCTTGCAACACAAAACAATGTTTGTCTCCTTATTATTCCTCCTAGTTCCTATTCTGCTATCTATGTATATAAGCTTGTTAGGTAGTTTTACTTAATGTTTCTCTCTGCCTTTTTTTGCATTCAGTATACCTTGTGAGTACTAAAGTCTCCAGTTCACCTAATGAGCCAGACAAACCTACCTAGGTCTCACCTAAACGGATCGTCAGGGAAAGCTGATATCTCTTTTCATGGTCACATTGGTTGTCTTAATTTCCTTCCTATATGTTGATGTTTTGTCTCCTATTTACCCAGCTTTCCCTGACGATCCGTTTAGGTGAAACCTAGGTAGGTTCGTCTGGCTTATTAGGTGTTATCTGTTTATTTTGCTCTACCTCTGTACTGAGTGCTTTTTGTTAGATGTTTACTTGTATCTGGGTTTTTTCTTTGGGCTTTGTGTTGATCTCGGTCTGAACACTTTTGACTGACGTTCATGTACTAAGCTCTTTCTTTTTTTAAAATCATTTTTTTCCTTCTGTCGAAAGTTTTCAAGGAAGGTTTTCGACACGAGTATAATTATAATCCCATATATATATATATATATAAAATAGCTTTGTTCATACTACATTGAGCACTTTTTTAGTATCACCTGAATAATAATACTATTCATGTGTACACCCTCGTATGCATATATATTAATTCATGTAACATATATATATATATATATATATATATTCTTAAATAACAATTAATTAAATTGATTAAAATTAGAATCATTGAATGCTGGACAATACCCTCACAGATGAAGAAAAGACTTGAAGCCACAATAGAAATGTGGTTCTACAGAAGAATGCTGAGAATACCATGTACCATGGATCAAACATGATGATGATGCTTTAAAGAAAATAGAAACAAAAAAAAATAAAAAATAAAACAAAATAAATTAAAAATAATTAAACTTTCTAGGGTATGTAATGAGGAAAAAAGGCTTGGAAATTTTGATACTCACAGGACAGATTGAAGTCGAGAGGAACAAAAGAAAACAACAAATAACCTAACTAGTGAGCTTGAGTGAATGGATCGGTAATCAAATTTTAAAAGAGATAACAAGATGACAAAATTTATAAAGAGCCACAATAGACAGGAAATTGTGAAGAACCATGATCACCAATGTACTGAAGGGACACAGCACATATAAGAAGTGCTAACTCTTTAATCCAAAAAATATTTGTACTGGAAATTTAATCTTCAACAAATCAACATTTTTTAATCATTAAAGTATTTCAAAATTTTATATCATCATGATTATGAATCTCATAAAAGTTCTTTATTTATTTAGCTGATAAACCTGATTATGTACAGAATAAGCATTTTTGCAAAATTCATATAAAATCAAAAAACTGATAACAAATTATTTCATGTTATAAAAAATAAGAGAAAAATATGATACTTGTTAGCTACTCTTAAAAAAAGAGTGCTATTTAATACTTGACCTAAACAAACAAGTGAAATTGTTCCCTGCAGCCTTCAGCATAGAATTTTTCCAAAATCTGTATTGATTCCCTTTAGACTTTCATTCCTTTCTGTCAGTTATATGAACCAAATTTAAGTTCTACTCTGGGGGAGATTGAAGAAACTGGAACTTCTGTTATGTAACCTTTGATATTATTATGTTAAAATAGGCAGTGGCCATGACCAAGATTGCTATTTTTTTCTCTGATTTGCTTAGTTAGAGTGCTGTTTGTTGGAAAGAAACCAATGTATTTCTCATATAAATTATATCAATATTCTTGCTGCTTTTTTTATAAACATATCTTTGAATGAAATGCTAAAATTGGTTTTTCTGTGTTTAGCTACCTATTGCATTTATTTTTACAGATTTCAAAGAAAACTTATCTAATGACTTGGTGTCAAATAAGCATTTTTCAGGTATCCATACAACAAGGAATTACTTCAAGATCTATCAACATTTATCAGATAATGAATAAAGTTGCCATTTTTATTCTAACACTTTAAATGGAATAAGTTTAATAAAAAGAAGTTACAACAACTATTGTTTTAAGTTAACAATGTTTTAAATTTATTGTACCACCAGTTATTGAAGTTCAAGATTTTTATAATTAAGTTTGAAACTGTTTTCAAAAATTATTATATAACCTTAAGTGTAAAAAAATTAATTTCTATGCATAAAATATTCTATGTCTGTGTAAACAATTGTTTCACTTTTGAGAAAACTTGGACGCCTACAAAAAAGAGTGTCAAAAATACAATTCTTTCCTTGGTACTGCAATTATTTTAACTACCTTCACTCTTTGGCAATGTTTCTTGTTTAAAAAAGTTATGATTAAGTGCAAACATATGATGAAAGGGAATTATAGATTTTTGTTCTTGAGAACAAAAATATTAAACACTATTTTTTTTAGAACAAAAATATTAAACATTATTTATTAGATTTTTTATTTACAAAAATATTATATTTGCAACATTCAAAAATCTAATACAATGCAATATTTATCATTTACAAATTCATAAAGAAATAAACATGAAAACAATTTTTTATTCTTAAATTTATAAACATTTACTAAATTACTAAAATATGTAATGCAACTATAAGGAAATCCTTATTGCTTGCAATTTTATAAAGTTTGAATAGATTGTCAGTTAGAGTGTTTTTCAGTAAGCTTTTGTCATAGTGTTTATTATTTTATTGTCAATTCTTAAGAACAAAGAAAATGCACAAAATTGCATTCATATGCCTAAGTTTTATTAAAAATTTAATTATCAATTTTTAAAACAATAAATATTGCTAAGGAAGTGAAGGGGGTTGAAATAATAATGGTGTCAAAAGTAAAAAAACATCTTTTTGATAGTCCATTTTCTTTTTTTTTTTTGTCAGTGTAAGTTTACCCAACTTTGTTATAATCTTGTAAATAATATGAATGGCAGATAAGAAAAAATATTAAAAAAGGCAAAATTAAATCACATACACATGCAAGTATATACACTAAATATATATCACATCAATACAGAAATGGTTAGAATCATATTCTTCAGATATGGAAAATAGGTTTATTCTTAATAGTGCTTGGTATCTACATGAAATGTTTTATTTCTATACAATGTTCTAGAAAAATGTGCTATGACATGACATCCCATTTCAGTCTACTGTCATCAAAGTAAGCTGTATTTGACCTGTGTTTCGTTTTATTGATCTCTACATAAAAGGAGGCTGGCTGCACTTTGCCATCCTTGGCTCAACAAACACTAAGCCAACTGCAGTGGCTGCTGCCTGAAATAAATGCCAAATATGCCTCCTCCAACCGAGTGCTGCCTGGACACAGGCAGCATTATGTATATTAAGAGAGTCTTCAGTTCTTTTCTTAAAAAAAAATTTCACCTCCTGTACCATTATTTGGGCCACTATTACCAAAAAGAATAAAATTTCTGCATCATATATGTAAATAACATGAAGAAACATTTATTGAAAAAAAGGTTATGCATGATTTTTTTTTAAAACAAATCATTGTAATTATTATATTATCGAGAGATCAATGACATTATCTTATCTACAAAAATATACAAAGCAGGGAAGTCTGGTAGTCATCCCCTCCCCCACCTCATTGAGCACACAAATTCTACATTTTTAGGGTAAAAAGTAGTTATTTTCAGGGAAAATAAAAAATTCTTTCTGCCCCTCACTCCAAAACCATTCTGTTCTTCTGTAGACCTATGTCTGTCTATAAACATTTTTCAATATAAGAAAACAAGGGCCACTTCTCAAATAAGAGGAAACTGGCTGATTTTTTATATACAATATTCAAGTCACTTTTTGTTAAAGAAATAATTAACACAAAGAATATGAATGATTGCATATTAATACAAAGTTAAAATAATTTTCCTCACTTGTCGAAAAACTTATTTCACCAAAAGCATGGCTATACCCTTTGATTTAAGCATTTATTTGTTCATGATAAGTCTCCATTGTATATCTTTCTTATATTTGCATGCTGCATCCTTGTATATAGAAAATTCAATTGTAAAAAAGGAAGATAAGTGAATCTAACTTATCTCCCTTGATTTCTTATATATTCAAGTGTATTTTGGAAATTTTTTTTTCTGTTTTGGAATATGTAAGGCAAATGGATTCACAAACAAATTCCAGTTACCTGTCTAGATAATATTTTCTCTATAATTCCCATAACACAAACATTTATGAAACGTAACCATTATATACTTTAATGTCAAAATATTCAATGCATTACTAATAATATTTTCTTTACATAACGGCAGTAAGTTATATCATATAATACAAATTATTTCAAATGATGTTCTGATTGGCTAATAAATCGGTTGAAACAAACTCCTACCTTCATATTGTATATTTTTTATCATTTTGCTTTCAACTTAAGTTACTTAGGATTTCCAAAGGTCAAATCCTCTGGGATAAAGATTCCATAACTTTAGAAGATTTATTATTAGTTTTCGGCTGTATTAATCATATACATTTGAAGATTAGTTTTATTCAAAAGAATATAGGCCATTCTTATCAAAATATCAATGCTTTCTTTCCAAGGAGAAATTTTTATATCCATAATCAGATGATTTCAACAAACTTTTAATTAATTTTAATCATATTATAATCCACAGACAGTGATACTGAAAAGGAAAATGGCAATTTCAGTTGACATCAACTGCAATTTCTCTTTGGAGTTTAATCAACAGAGTCTTTGAAAAATAATGACTTTAAGTATAAATACCTAGTGATATAAACCAATATAGTTTGAATATAAATAGAATATCCTAAATTTAATAATAAACACATTGTAATATAAACCAATTTAGTTTTGGTATAAATAAAAATAATAAATTTAAGTATAAACTTATTCTAATATAAAGCAACATAGATTTATTATAAATAAAAAATAATGGATTTAGGTATGAGCACATTGTAATATAAGGCATTACAGTCAGAATATAAATAAAAAATAATGAATTTACATAAAATCAATTTTAATATAAACCAAAGTAGTTTTATTATAAACAAGACATAATGGATTTAAGTATATGCACATTGAAATATGAATCAATGTAATTTTAATATAAAAAATAATGAATTTAAGTTATAAGCACACACCAAAATAAAACAAAGTTATAAATGTTTTATGCATGAATTTTCAATTTATATAATAAAAGAATAGCTGTTTGTCTGTCTCACACTGTGTACACGTGACTTTGAATGCACATATATATCATATATATATACATATGTCTGTGCTGAACATGAGTTACGTACATGTACACACACAATTTGTCAAAGTTTGAAATAAATCATTGTAATAATACATTCTTCTTCTACTCAGTCTGGATAACCTCAACCTTGGGCTGAGTAATAAAATCACATATGCAGACAAGGAAAAAAGTTCCTTTTTTAAATCCTAAAATATTGAAAAATTGTAAAATTTCATTAAACATTTTGAAAATTATTCAATAATAAATAAAATGAATTTCAAAATTTTGTCTTTAAAATTTCAAAGAAATATACTTAAGTCAGTCACTGAACTAAACTGTACATGTGCACACATACATAAATACATGCACATTGAATAAAAGTGAAATGGATGTCTGTGTCATGATGATTCATTTCCTTTTCTGTCTGGCAACAACCCTGGTTAATAGGAAAAGAGTATAAGTCAAAATGTGTGGGCCCTGGAGATTATTTTTTATGAATCTGTATTTATATATTTTTTAATAATTTAGTATTTTAATTGGATAAATAATTCAGACTTGATATTTGATCATGCCATCAACAAAACAACATATATTGTACTAGTAAATTAATTGTTAAACTGAGAAATTATAAGTTAACAGTATTTTTAAAGTTTTATTTAACTGTTCACAACATTCATCTGTCTGATAATTTAGGAACAAGATCACTCCAAGTAAACATTTTAAGAATTTTAGTTTTCACTCTTTTTATCATAAAATTATTTTCCTGATTAGAATTGAAGTATTCTAATTTTATAGTAAAGTAAATATATCAAACAAATTTTACTATATTTAATCAAATATATTTTTCTATATTTAATCAAATATGTGATTCAGGTGATTTTTTTTTTTTTTTTTACATGAGAATGGTTTTTAAGCTATGTCTTTGGAAGCAAGCCGAAGATTTAAATTAAAATAATTAAAAATGAATAATGTCAAACAATAAAAAATTAAAATATATTCATTTTTTTTCTTATTTTTTACCACTTTTCTCTGTAAGGCAGTATATTCATATTCTTCTATGTGCCATGTTTCTTCAGGAGATTAGTGATAATGGCTCTCCACATTTTCTTCTTCTTTGTAGCTCCTAATAAATTTTGTTTTCGTTATCTCACTTATTCTGTTATCCATTCACTCAAGCCCACTAGGTAAGTTATTTTTTCTTCTGTTTCTCTTGCTTTCAGTCTGTCCTATGAGTATTAAATTTTCCAAGCCCTCTTTCCTCATTATGTGCCCTAGAAATTTCAGCTCTCTTCACATGTGAAAAACAAGAAAGTAAATCAACAACAATTTGATCTTTATCTCTTATTCCAAATTCAAATATTCAGATTCCCATCTATTTATTAATCAAGTGATTATTTTTCAAAGATGTATTTTTTCATTAAAATATTAAATGTTGAAAACAATTTTTCAAAATCATAAAACATTTTAACTTTACTTTATAATAGATATAATTCTTAATATAATTCTTAATATAACAAGTATACATAATAATTTTATACTTTAAAGTAAATTTCATATGCATGATACCATTTTAATATATATATATATATATATATATATAATGATACATTCATTCTGTTATATCAGATTTATATAAATCAATATTTTCTTATAAGATTGGCTAATGAAGGTTGTCTTAATATTTTTCTTGTCTTGTTTTGAATTTTGAGTCTAAATTTAATTTAGAATTGAAATCTTTCCAAGAATTTTGGGCTAAGTCAACAAAGAAACCAACACAAAAAAAACGTAAAATTTTCAAACAGAATAACAACTAACATATATACTCAATTATAGCGCATGTTTTTATTATCAGTTTTTTTTTTTATGTAAAAATAGGGGGTCGCATAATATATAGGTGAGTTTTTTGAAGAGGTTAAAAGTCATATATTTTCGATGACAAGTTTCACTATAAACAGGAATTTTTTTCTGTAGGGTTTAAAATTCTTGCTTTGTGCTATACATGAATATATACAGTATTTATAAATGAACAAAAAAAAAAATGTTTGTAAAATGTTTTTGATGCTTCTTGTTTAATAGATCAGTTTTGATTTAATCCTGAACAAATTTTCTTATAATGTTAGAAAAAATGCTAAGATCACAAAACCAGTGAATAATTCTGGAAAAGTGATATTAACAAAAAATAATTATCAATAATGTAGATATTGTTGGCAGTCCACTTCACAAATATTATGTTATGACTTTATTTTCTCAAATAAATTTTTTTCATTTTTATTATTTCAAAATATTAAAAAATTTTGTAGGTATAAAATTTAAAGCCCTTTTATTTTCAGTAGTTTTAAATATGCTAATACATGAGCAATGTCAGATATTATTATACCTAAACATAGAATTTTAACACAATTAATGTATCACACTTTATTAAATTTTTGTAGTTGTAGTGTCCCACCTCAGCTGTACTAATTTCCTATCTATATTCCCATTGTTGAAAAGTAAACTTATAAAATAATCGGATAGAAAACTTATTTTAGATATACATTTATACTCTAGTTCATGGTGAAGATGAAAGTGTTTTGAAGTTTTTAAAAATTATCTTGAATTATTTTAGCTGTATAAAGACAAATAGAAATCCTTAAATTTTTGTGTGTTTTCTTTCAGTTTTTAATATGTTTGTCAGTTATCTTCAGTAACTCAAAATATAGACACATTACCAAAGGTAATTTTACTAATAAAGATGCTCAATCTAATCTTATAAAATGATTTACACTATTTTATAGATACTTCCTTTATCATTTAAAATACACATTTTATTTTTTTTTAATTATATAGATTATATATTATTATAAATCTTTTTAAGAAGTGTTCTTGTAAAGGCTGTATTTTTAGACTGGTTTGTAAATATAACAAGGAAACTGTGAATTTTGTATTTTTTGTTCAACACATCATGTGAAATAAAATTTTGGGTAATGTCATACCTGTAAAAAATAGTCTGTCAAAAAGACACCTATTCAAACAACAATGTTTATTTACAATATTATGAAAATATGTGAACCAAGTACAATGTGATATTTATTATTTACCTTTTATAAAGATTTATTTCCCGTTTTATAAAGAATAAATTTAAATAGAAATCTTTTTATTCAGAACTTTATAAAAGTTACAAAATTATCCAAAGATGTAAACATACTACAATACAATATCTAGTGTTTACCATTTTTATAAATAACTATGAAAACTATTTTTTTAAAATAATAAATAGTGTTAAACATCTTTGTTGTCAATTCTCAAGAACAAAGAAAATGTATGAATATCTTTTCATATGTTTGGGTTTTATCAAAATTCTAATCATCTTCTTTTTAAACTAATAAACATTGCCAAAGGAGTCAAAAGTCTATACATTAATAACAGCATCAAAGAAATAACTGTACCTTTGAAACACTGTTTTTTTGTGTGGAGACAAAGGATAAATATTGCCAAATTTTGTTTATATATTTTTTTATTCTTTTCATATAAATTTCAAAAGCAATAACTGACATTTTATGATAACTAGTAAAATTATTCATGTTAAAAAACTTAAATAATTATCAGAAATGGATTAATGTATACCAAAAATCAAATAATCAAATTTCTCTTAATTCTTTTTTTCATAGGTTTTATTATTATGAAATGATTTTAAATTTATTTTGAAAATTTCTCAGATTTAATTAAGACAGACTGATTCAAAATGTTGTTATTTCACTCAATCTGGTTAATGAAGTGATATTTTTAGATTATTGTTCTTTACATTTTTAATTTTGTCTCTTCAGTAAAGGTTTTGGTTTTGCTCTTTCATTGCCCATGTTTAAAAATTCATAAAAAAACTCCTCTAATAGTTTGTCAAAGTAGATACAGTTTAAGAATGTAAAATAACCCATCCAAGCATTGGAATCTACCTGCTTGCTGGAATCCGTCATGGTTTAACAAAATACAAATCTCAGTAATAACTTGAATGTGAATTTGATCAGGAATTTTGCAAAATTAATTTTCAATATTAATTAATTAATTGAAAAAATTTCCTTCAGAATCAAAATAGTTTGCTTTACTATGAAGAACTTTGTGGAAGAGCAGTCAAATCTATACAGTGATTTCCCCCTACATAAAGAGGATGCAAATTCGAATCCTGTTGTATGGTGCATTTTCTTTGTTAAAGTGTCTCAAAAATTATAGTCTGACAGATGAAGATTATACTGTTTAAAAAAAAGAGGTGTTTACTTGAGCATGTGTATTCACTAAATATAAAATATGGAATAATAAAAAATAATGTTTAATTGTAAGTAAAAGTCTGTTAATCATCTAGAAATTACTTTATTTAGTTTTAAATAATGTTAGCAGATCTGGGCTTCAAATTGGCTTAACAAGATTTGCTTTCTACCATAAGAATAATTAAGACTTGCTTTGCTGTTAAGTTTTACTTAGTTGAGTCAGTCTAGAAGCATAGTGGCCTTATATGGTAGTTTATTCTACATGAGTAAGCCTGTGCCATTCAAAAATGATGACAAAATATTTATATCGATACACAGTCTAAGATGATGGCAACATATATACTGATGTACCTACTATTGACTTTCTTACATTAAGCCATAATAAGAAATAAAAACAAAATAATCCAAACCTCTGAGCATGACAGGAGAGAAATAGATATATACATAGCTATACAAATGCACAATGGTATTTATTATAATAGAGAGTATATATATTTTGCAAAGTGACAACATAATTATTGCAAAATATTAAAATAATAAGTCACTGTTAAAGAGTAAACACACAGCAAATGCTTTCATAACTAGTAGTAAAGTTTAATAACTGAGCCAAAACTGTCTTGCTGTTGTCTCTTTAATGAACTGAGTTATTGTCCCTCTCTTCATGAGCATGACAGGAGGGAAATATATGTATATATACAAATACACAAAGGTTTTATGATAGCAAAGAGGATAGGGAGGATGGAGGTTTGTATCATGCACATTTTTTCTTCTTCTTCTTCTTCTTTTATGTGCCCTGTCCTTTCAGGACGTAGGTGATCATGGTTCTCCACGTCTCCCTATCCCTTGTGGCTCCTAGTATGTTTGTTCCCGTTACTCCTGTTAACCCCTGTTCCATTAACCACCTGATCAGGCTCTGCAAATATGTTATCTGCTGCCTTCCTCTGTCTCTCTTTCCTTCTATCTGGCCAGTCAGTATCAGGTTCTCCAGGCTCTCCTTCCTCATTGCGTGTCCCAGGAACTTCAGTTGTCTCTTCCTGATGCTCAGTATCAATTTCCTCTTTGTTGCCATTCTTTCCAACACCTCATCGTTGCTTGCATGATATCCGCAGCATCCTTCTGTAGAACCACATTTCCGCTGCTTCCAGTTTTGTCCTCATTTTTGATGATATTGTCCAGCATTCACTGCCGTATTGAAAAACTGACATCTTGTAGCAGTCCAGCACTCTTTTCTTTGTTTCCAGTGAGATTTTCCTGTGTGTTAGTATTTTGCTCAGCTTCTGGAACGTGTCCTTTGCCATGCCAATTCGCCTTTGGATCTCCGTGTCGCACTTTCCATCTTCAGTTAGGACACTTCCGAAACACTCTAAAAAATGAAAATTATACTATTTAAAAGAAATGTCTGTATGTATTTGTTAAATATAACATTTATCAATGAAAAATATATTCTTATATAATGCTTGTCTTTTAACTAGTTTGAACTGATGTAAATTGCATTTGATTTTAAACAAAAATTTACAAGTTACAGTTACATAACTTTACTGATTTTTTATTTTTGGTTTGTAAATTATTTTTTTATTGAAACATTTTTCTCTGTAAAAATTAATTGATCACCATTGCAGAAACCTCTAAACAAGGACTATATATGAACAAATACTTCATTTGCTAGAATAAAAAAGAAAAGCAAGTGAGAATAACAATTGTTTAATGATCAATTTTAATGAATAATAGCTTGGGATATTTTAACAAGTCAATCTTAATTTTTAAAATGACTTCACCAAACTCTCATTAGAATAGAATACTAAGGAAAAAGGGACATTTTTGGAAACAAAATACAAATTGATTGTTGATGATCAAAATAGTAGATATTATTAATATTTACATGTTTATCGAGAGAATTTTTGTTAAACATTTTTATTTCAATCATGAAATTAAGTGCAATCTATATACTTTTTAATATTGTATAATACTGGCAAAAACACTTTTAATAAGAAAATGTATAGATTTTACTTATTCAGAGTTAACTCAGGTAATAGTTATGTTGACGGCGATTATTCTAAGCTATGATGATGCATAAATCTCATATTAATTAACTATTACTGCGAATTCATAATTATAACCATAGTGTACACACATTTGATATAATAAAGAAATTGTAATATTTGATACTTATGCATATATCATAACCAACTTCACCACAGAGCAGCCTTGCTGACCGAACAAAGTTTTAAGTGTTTTTAAGTGAGATTCTTTTCTATTAAATTCTTCAAAATTTTCATATCTGCTTAGTTGGTTAATGTTCGGTTATGAAACTGAGCAGATATGAAAACTTTGAAGAATTTAATATGAGAAAGATTTCACTTAAAGGAATACTTCAAACTTATGCATACATTTGGATTATCAAAATTGTTGAAAATGAGAGGGGTCCAAATAACTATTGACTGAGTTAACTCTGTATAAGTAAAAATTACTCATTACCCATATGCTCTTCCACATTTATTACATGCTTCATTCATGGTATTCTCAGGATTTATCTGTAGAAGCACATATTTATTATTTCAGTTTCCTTTTCATCTGTGAGAAAAGTATTCAGCTCTCCCTGAGATATAGAATGTAATATAATTATATATAATAACCATACAGAATCCTGTTACATAGCAATTCAGTCATTTTTTTTATCTTTGTTTCTGATAAAAAGTTATATATGAAGTAATTTTTGATTGGTTTAGCTAATGCATTTGAAATTCTAACCTTGTTTTTTTTGTCTTATCTTATGTATTAGATTTTCTTCTCTACATGGAACCAAAGAAATTTATTTCAAAATCATAAAACAGGAATGAACTGAACCAAGAATAAAATATATAAAAATAAACAATATAGATTTTATTATCCAAGTCAATATTTTCACAATAAAATGACTGATGTTGTAAAATTTGCAAGACATATAAACCATAGATCATATGAGTTTTGGCTTATAATATCTCTTCTTAAGGAAATGCTCATAATTTGTTTAGTGTTTTGTTAGGTTTTATTGCATAAACAAACTGAATCCAATATAAATTTTTATTTGTGAATAAATCCAAAAGATGTTCGTAAACACATATTTGATTAACAGAATAACTCATATACCTGAACAAAATATTATTTTATTATTCTATGTATTAACATGAGCTTCTTGTCATTCTATAACTTCCACCCGTCTTTCATTCATTGATTTTAAAATTTCCCCTGTTTCAACTTTAATATGTGCAGCCATCTGTATTGTTCCACAGAGACTACTTGTAATTCAATATTGTTTCCATTCTCATCTAAATCTCTTTTAAGGATGGACAGTAAGTTATCTATTGGATTAATATATATGGATGCTGGAGGGTATGTTCCATTAATTTTTTGTCTTGGAACTATTTTTTGGTAAGGTGGGCAATATTTAGCTCTGCAGACTGTCAATCTGCATGAATCTATTCTTTTATTTGAAACTTTTACATTGTGACCAACATGATGCAAAAAAGTTTTATCCAATATTCTAGAAGAATTCTCTGTATTTATTTTAATATCATCATCAAATTTGAAGTGATCCACAATTTTACTGCTAACATTACTAGTCTAAAACATTATTCCACATTCTCCCTTTATTATCTTCTGTGTTGCAAGGACCTAAACTCTAGCTGACCACTAGGTTCATTCAATGTAGCTCAACATTCATGACTAAAATTACTCCTGAGAAATCGTTTTTCATGTAGTTAATTGTCTAATGTATACATTTCTCTTTGTGGTGTCGATAAAAATGTTGTAGCTTGATTGCCTTCAGATTTTCATCCCATGTTCATAATCTTTACATTCACAACAATAGTTTCAAATATTTTCTTGCTGGTCAAACAGCTTTTCTTACTTATTACCCTTTTAATTTTTTTCAGATCTCTACATAATTTTCTTAAAGGTACTTTGGTCAATTAAAATGAAGAACAATGTTATCAATTAATTTTTGGATCGTTGTGAGTTCTGTTCAACTTTTTCCCAATTTTCAATATTATCTTCGTTATCACTAAATAAATTTACAATATCTTGTTTCTGCTTTTTCAATCATACCTTTATGATTCATTGCAATCTCTCTCTCTCCATATATATATATATATATATATAATAATGGATTCTCCCGTTGCGTTCAACGTATGAGGGTCCAACCTTTTTCCAGCAAGGCAACCACACAGAGATTTGTTTATAGTGGTGAAGGCATTGTGTAGTACCATCCACACTTCTTGGAACTGCTGATAACAAACAATTGGTGCAGATGACTGCCACAAATCGCACGAACAGCAGACCTCAATTATTTAACCCATAATTGGAGGGAACGAACGGATTAATACCTTTCCCAAGGATACCAGTGCGCAAGTGAATGCAGCGTGCTCGACTGAAATTGGAACTCGGCTCACCGATTTCCCCCTCCAAGCCGACATCCACCGCACCCCAACGCACATCCGGATATATATATATATATATATATATATATATGCATATAGCTGAACAAAATTTGACACCACCAAATAAATTATTGTATTTATTGTATTCTACTCTAGTGGCTTCTTTTCTCACACTTCTCGCTTGTGGAACTCCCTTTCATATACTTGCTTCTCTGATAGCTATAATCTCCAAGAGTTTAAATGCAACATCTGTTGCCATCTCTTTTCTTCTTGACTTCCATCCTTTCTCCAACACCCCCTGCTTCTTGTTTATCTTCCTTTCTGCTCTGCTCTTACGCAGCTCTCTTCACACCAGTGTTTCCCTCCTTCTCTTACCCATTCTCTGACACCTTCTGTGACATATTCCTCTTTCTCTTCACTCGCTTCTTATGTAAGCCCCTGTGCACCAGTGGCAGTACTTAGGGTGAAACAGAAAAAAAAATTTCTAATAAAAACAGATATAAGCTAAATTTCATATATTATATTTATTATATAAATATATCCTAAAGATGTTACAATCATTGGTTAATACCAGTTTTATTATGAAATTATTGACTTTCATAATAAAATCTATCATAATGTATCAGTCAGTTTTCTCATATTCTAAGAAACAAATTCTTTGAAGTATATTTTGTCATTAGTTACACTGAAAAAATAGTACATTCATTAAATTTCTTTTTGTTAGCAAAGTCTTTAAAACTTATTAATTTTTAAATAGATAAAAAAGTGCCCAATCAAAAACTTTGTTAGTGAAGACTCAGTCAGTTAAGTGCCATACGTGATACACACTTGGGCGATTATGTCTCGAAAGAGACATGACTGACTGGGCAGAAGATTATCCCGCAGTAGGTTGCCATTGCTTTCTGTGGTAGACTGGTTGCTGACCAAGGCTATAGAACCCAGTCTATTCTGCTATTTGACCCATAGCTGGAAGGAAGAGATGGATTAATACCTTTCCCAAGGGTATTTGAACGTAAGTGAATACAATGGATTCAACTGGAATTCAAACTTGGCTCTCCAGTTTCTCGTTCCGAGCCGATCTCCACTGTACCACAATGCACATAAGACTATTTGGAAAATATACATGCGTGGCTTAAACTAAAACAAGAGACAAGGCAAGTTTGTTTATGTTTGTCTTTCTTGATGATCTCAATTATGCCCTTAACTCATCTGCTGTCAAATTCAGGAGTTATCATACAAAGTGATTCCGAGCATAATTCACATTTTACATTGTTTTCTAGTTTTGTATTCAAAAATCTTCTGCTGAGAATAATTTTTTTCCTTCAAAAATGTGTCATGGTAATAATTTTTTCCTTCAAAAATGTATTGTCGGTAATATTTTTCCTTAAGAGTCTCTGCAGTGGTGATGTTGAGTGCCCATGTCTCAGATCCACACGTCATTGCATATTCATTAAACAACATTTTTTAATTTTGATTCTTGATTTGGGACTCCACAGAATCCCTAAGAAACAACAGGTGGACACCAAAGCAGTGGTAGAAACTTGAGTAGTGTTTCCCAACCTATAGTCACAATTCCAGGTGGGCCACAGAAATGTTACAATTTTTACTGGGCCACAAAATGGAAGTGATTTTTTAAACTTTAATTATTTCTCAGGCCACAGAAAAATGTTGGGTTCAAAGTGGGTCATGACCTAAAAATGTTGGGAACCACTGAACCGGAGGATAACTAAAGGCAAGGTAGTTCAATGATCTGATACCTTGGTTCATACAACCCAGAATAGATTGAAATAGAAAATTGTACAGGTCAACTAGGGAAGAGTTCCTACAACAGGCCTTGAATTAGGAGCTAAACTGAATCTTTTTTTATTATTATCAAGTTTTATTCATTTTAAATATTTCTACATGACTGAAGAACTACCATTGTTAAGTCATATATCAGGTAATTTTGTTATCATTGTAAGCTATTCATTAATCATAATGTCTGCTACATAGAATTCTATGTGTAATAAAAGCATAATGAATAAACATCAAAAGAAAACAATCAAATTCATTTTAATTTTTGACTTTAAAAATAATTTGAAAGAATAGCTTTGGTCCATATTTTGCTCATTGTCCACATGGAATCAAAATTTTTTCCAATATCTCACTATTTTACTGTTGTATTATGTAGATGCAACTGTCTGTTCTACTCTAATAGTTTCTTTTCTTGAATTTCTCTTTGTGGAACTCATTTCCAAATTCTTGCATCCCTGTTACCTTCAATGTGCAAAAATTGAATGCAATACTAATTACTATCTTTTGTCTTCCTGAAATTTGTTTTTTTTTCATCCTTTCTTTGTGCTTTACCTCAATGTCTATTTTTATATTTATATATATCCCTGATATTGACTTTCACCAATAAATATATGATACCATAAAATTGTATTTTTATCTTGTACAAGTTTCATTAAAAACAACTGACAAGGTGCAGCTGTTAAGTTTTTTTTTATTTTGAGTTTGAGTTTTTTTTTAATGGCATATCAACCTCTGTAGGTTATCTAATGCCAAAATGGCGGGGTTTTAAGATTTTTTTTTTAATTTTCAGTTATAGTGAGAAGGTTGATTTAGGCAGATTTTAATGAAAGTTTTTGGTTTTATGCTTTTTTATTTTAGAAAATGTTTTCTAGATTTGTATTCAAAAATCTTCTGCTGAGAATATTTTTTCCCTTCAAAAATATCTCATGGTAATAATTTTTCCTTCAAAAATGTATTGTTCATATTATTTTTCCTTAAAAGTCTATTTTTATGTATATATTACTATAAAAGTGTATTTTATACTTTCATAGTCTTTTGACCCCAGTTTGGGGTTAACTATTTTCCCATAGCTGGAACTCTAATAGTTACCACTCTGGTTCAGTGGGTAACTGAGAGCAATAGCAATTAAGAGGTGGTTCCATGCTCCTCACAACCTCCCAATAGAAACCTTGCTGCCGGATACAGTTTACCGTCATGCCCATGACCGTTTTTTTTTTTATTTAACTTTTCTTCTTTTCCAGATGTATTATATAGAAATTGTCCAAATGTATTATATGTCCAAGTGCTTTTGATTATACTTCTACCCATTATCATGGATTGATTTTATTTTTACTTTTAACTGAATGTATAGATTCTTTTATAAGAACACATTAAATAAAGAAACTTTCCCTCAATATTATATATATATATATATATATAATCCAATATCTATAGCACAATTCAGAGTTTCATGCCCTATGCAATCATCAGATGTATATTATGAAACTCTGAGTCATGTTATAGATGTAGCCTAATATGTAATATATACTTCTTAGCTCTGTTATATTACATTGAGCACTGCTTTATTATGCCAGAAAAAATATTTACCTATGTGTGCTTATGTATATATCCATATGTTTATTTATTGATATCCATAACTATATATATATATATATATTGTCATCCGCAGACAGATCTGTTTCGCTGTATCACAGTTAGACTCCGATTGGTTTTTTACCCAGGATTGAAACCCGACCGAAATGGCGTCAGTCGGCGACTCTACCCCTGGGCTATGGGCGTTCAGTGGAAGTAGGCAGACTTTTATATATATATATATATATATATATATATATATTCTTGATTTGCCATGTCTTTTAAGGACATATGTGATCATGCAATTTCACTTACCCTTATCCCTTGTTGGTTTTAACATTCTTCCTCTTGGTATCTTTCCCAAAACCTGCTCCATGTGTGTATTTACTGATATCCTTATATATATATATATATTTTTATTTGCTGTGTCTTTTCAGAACATAGGTGATCATGTAATTTCACTTGCCCTTATCTCTTGTTAGTCTTAACATTCTTCCTCTTGGTATCTTACCCAAACCCTACTCCCCGTCTATTTGCTGAAGCTCATCAAGTATGTATCAAGCTGCTTTCCCTTGTAACTTTTTCCTTCTATCCATCCTGTAAGTATTACATTCTCCCAGCCCTCCTTCCTTATTACATGTCCCAGAAACCTCAACTGTCTCTTCCTGATGCTAAGTATAAGTTTCTTTTTCATTTGCATCCTCTCCAAAACCTTGTCATTGGTCACATGTTCAGTCCATGGTATCTTCACTATCCTTCTGCAGAACCCTATTTCTGTTGCTTGAGTCTCTCTTTCATCTTTGAGGAGATTGTCCAGCATTCACTGCCATGTAGGAGGACAGATATCACATAACAGTCAAGTACTCTTTTCTTATTTTCAACAAAATCTTCCCATCTCTCAAAACTTTGCTTAGTTTTTAAAATGCATCCTTAGCCATGCTAATACACCCTAGTATCTCAATATCACACTTTCTATTTTCTATCAGAAAAAAATTATGAACCCTAATGGTGTGAAGACAGTCAAGCCTAAAGGAAATGACTCATTGCCTTGTAAGAAACAATCTATATTTATGTACATAGGTATCATTTTATGTCTACTATTTCATGCAGCTATTTTAATATATCAGTTGTGTAGAAAGCTATGGAACATTTTTCTTACCAAAATATTTATCCATTTTTTATTGCTTTAGTAATTTTTGTTCAATGTAAGCCATCAAGTTTCTTTCATTAAACTAAAAGCAATTTACAAGAGCCAGTAATAAATGTGAATGCAATCAGTGAATTTGGAGAACTGGTTTTCCTTTTTTATTTGTTTTAGACAGTCAAAGACAAGGAGCATAAATTAAAGTGAGTTCCAAGTCAGGTCCCCTCCCTTGGACCAGATGGTGTTTGTCAAATATAAAATGAAGGGGATTAGTGTACTGAATAGTACACTCATCTATGTCATAACTTTGCTGAATCATCAATGTTGAGGCTTATAAAAAATTATATTTCTATCATTTAGGTTTTTGGGGGATATTTTATACAGTGACTCAATGGTGAGTAGATTATACTGCTATCTTAAGAGACATTGGTTTCAGATATAAAAGGAAGTAAATACTTTCCTTCATAACATGGGTGGTCATGGCTCTCCACAATTTCTTGTCCTTTGTACTCATTAGCAAAGTTATATATATATACTAATCTCTGCTCTGCCAACCATTTACCCAAGCTTACTAGGTAGGCTATGCATTGCTTCCCCTGTTCTACTAATCTTCAATATGTTTTTGAAGTGTTAAATTTTTTAAGCCCTCTTTCATCATTATATGCCATAGAAATTAAAGTTACTTTTTTCTAATGTTACATATAATTATCATTTTGTTTCCATTTTCTTTAAAATTTTATAGTTGCTAACATGTTCAGTCTATGGTATTCTCAGTATCCTTCTGTAGAACTACATTTCTGTTACTTGAATTCTTTAGTTTATCATTACTCTTTTTTTATTCAAGGTTGTGTACATTGTTTTTGTTGATTGTCCTTTAGATATTTTCCCTTTAATAAAAAAAATTGATAATATATTTTCCCTTTAATAAAAAGCATTTTGAAAAATCTTAAGATTAAATATTTATTCAGTTGAATCTTTTGAATTTAAGAGACACATGTAAATGCAGAGGTTTTCAATTTCTGTAATTCATTCCTTTAATTGTAAACACTTTGTGATATCTGTCCTCCTGTATCGCTGTGAGTACTGGATGATCTCCTCAAAGATCAAGAGGAATCTTGAAGCAACAGAAATGTGTTTCTACAGAAGGCTGCTGAGGATACAGGGGACTAAACATGTGAGCAACAATGAAATTTTGCAGAAAATGGAAACAAAAAGAAAATAATATTTAATATCAAGAAGAAACAGTTGATGTTTTGGGGGTATCTAATGAGGAAAGTGGGTTTGGAAAATCTGATACTTAGAGGGAAAGAAGGACAGAGGAAAACAACACATAACATACTTAGAAAGCTTGAGTAAATGGTTGATGGAACAGGGCTTAAAAAAAATAACAAAGTTTATTATGAACTACAATTGATAGGAAGTTGGTGAGAGCCAAGATCACTGATATCTGGAAGGGACATGGCACATAAAGAGGAAAAATTGTTATCTCACCTGAGTTAAGTTTCAAAGACTGAATTCATTTTTTGATAGTATAATGATAATGTTAGCTGCTTCCTTATAAAGAAACATTCAGCATTAAATGATCAAGTAACCAGTGCTACCTTTGTTTGATATTTATAAAATCTTTTGCTCAAAAAATTTCTTTAGGAAAATAGGTGTCCCAAGTTCAGTAACTGTTATTATTATTTTTTTTTTTTTGATAGAGCCTTTCTCTCCAACTTCAATTGCAGTGTATAACATTAACATCCTAATTAAGTTATTATTCTCTCTTTGAGTTACTTGTGCTATTCATTTTAGTTGTTGCTGCTGCTGAAAATCCTGAAATGATGTAGTTTTTGTTATTTGATACAATCCTTTGTTTGTGATTCTTGGCAGAATGTTTTCTCAATCACTACAATGTGAACGTCTTCAAGTCTAGGATTAACCATTATCTTTTTGTATAGCCCTATAAACTCCCTTCTTGCATTTTCTTATGCTTATACAATATCACAGAGTAATCATCTACCTTGAGGGGCTCTTGTGCCTTCTTTTGGGTGAACACTATTACATAAAAAAAGAGACTAAGAGTAAGATTTCATAATGAAAAGTTAAGGTTTTTATTTTTGCTGACTAAGGTAAATATTTCATTAAAAATAATTAAAAAGAAAATGTTTTCTGCATTTACTTTACAAGTATAAACTTTTTACGTATGATGCTTATGAAATAAAGAGTTTTTAATTTAAATGCTACTTTTTATATCAATGATTTTTTAATGGATAAAGTCTGTTTCAAGAATTAGAATTACGTTTAATATTATTAGACTGAATGTTTAAAGATAAGGACATGCATATTTAATTTCATTTTCATGCTGGTTATGTGAGAAAGCACAAAATAGAATTATTTCTAGAAATCTGAGCATTTCACTGTCTATTATTGATATATACATATATTACTCTATATACGTATATATCCTGAGCCAAACAAGTTTTGTTTAATTCAACTAACAAGGTCTGTCTATTTAGTCTTTATTGTAATTTTTAATTTTTGAATTAGATATTGTACTTTCAAACATCCCAGTCATTGTCAAGAACTGAGTGTTGTCAGTGTGTTAGACAATATTTTATTTTGGCATTTTTAAAAGTACTTGAATTTTAATTAGTCCCAGATAAAATATATAATGCTTAAATGGGGTTACACCTTGCCAGATAAGCATGTATTAAATACTTATACATATATTTTTTATATGCATATTAAATATTTCATACGCACTTCAAGATACTGTCTTTTGTGAGGAAACATGATTAATGTAGATAGTTTGTATTTTTATAATAATGACACCTGGAATTTTAAGTCTTTCTCTGCTGTGAGTCCTGTGTAATAGTTTGTTATTATCTACTAATATTTGTCATAAGTTTATAGTTGTATTTGGTGTGTGATGTTTCAACAGGTGACAAGTCAACCTACAAGAGTGTTGTGCATATATGACCAATGTAAGAATTTCTTGTTTGTATGAGGTCTGCCTAAATATACCTTTTATATAGTTGTATATACGGATGCGTATTAAGAAATTAGCCATAAAGATGAAAAGATTTTAAGTATTTAAAATTAATTTCATAATATTTACATTTTTTGGACTGTTATCCTCATCTTTATTGCCACATTCACAATGTTTTACTATTGTACACTCCAGCCTTCTTCAGGTGATTAGAATTTTGAACTGAACCCTTTATTTTGATCACTGGGATAGATTGTTCTAGTTTCGTGAGTCATGCGACTTCCGGGTGTTTCAGTACCATTTAACTACCTTTAACTCAACTCTTGAAGTTTTTGCTCACCTCTGCTGTAGCCACAACTCTTTTGAGCTAAGTCACTGGATTCAACTAATATTTTTATTTACTGGACCTTTTGTTCTTGATGATGGACCATACAATGGCCAAAATGTTGTGAATATGGCAACAAATATGAAGACAGCAGCCCAAACAATGTAAATAATGTGAATAATTACAATACCTCATCTGAGAAATATAGACAAATTATTTCATAGTGATAAATTTTCAAAACGTAGATGAAAATAAATTTGTTCAGAAGTCAGTAGATATTTCTAGTAGGTTAAAATAAAGATGTTGATTTACTTCTTGAAAAAAATAAGTTTAGAATATGCTCCAGAGATAGTAATTTGTGATGCAATTTCAGAATATGGACTCTAATTCCTTCATTTCCATATGAAACCATTTTCTTTTAAACCTGGTAGGCCTTTTCCAGTTTATTTATCTTATCCCTGGATTTTTCAAAAAAAATCTTTATCAATAAAAAGAATCAGACAAGAAAATATTTTTTGTGTGTATGTGTGGCAATATATGTTTAAATGAACAAAGGAATTTGCCTTTTTTTTTGCCATTAAAATATTATAATATTGTTTTATTTAGAGATCTGTTTTGTTCAATTGTAGAAGAAATATTTCATATAAAGCTTATTGTTTCTATAAAGATAATTTTTTTTGATTCAGATTATATTGGTAGGGTTTTAGAATAAAGATAAATACTTAAAAGAACATTTGGTTTTATCCTTTAGTTATCTTTTTAATATTATGTGAATATTGCATGTTTTGCCAGTTCCAATTCTGTCTTTTTATCTTTGTTTTAAGTGACTTTTGACAATAGTCCTTATGACTCACACTAGAAAGGAATTTTAGGGCTTGATAACCTCTAGTCCATTTTTATAACCATTGAACTACTACCACAAGTCATTGTTTTGTAAATGAATTACTCTTTTTAGTAGATAAACTTTTCTATTATTGTTATAAAAATATTAATTCTCACTGCATCAAGATTATTACTCTTTGATTTTGCAGCACTCTTTATATGACAAGTCTCTTCACAACATGGACAATCATGGCTCTCTACTACATACTCTCCTTTTTTCTTTTTTTTTTTTTTTAATTATATCACCCCAAGCAAGGCGGTGATGCCACTGATGTGCAGGGGGTTACGTAAGAGTGAAAAGATTGGAAAAGAGAAAGCCGGAAACCACATCCTAAACAGGGAACAAGGGATGACCCTCTTTACCCGTTCAGTAGATATGGGTGGAGTGTGATAGTTTAGTCTATCTACTCCAATTGAGAAAAAAAAGAGAGAAAAAAAGTGAAAGAAGATTGGAGAAAAAAAAAAGAAAGAAAGCCGGGAACCACATCCTTGACATGAAACAAGGGATGAGCCTCTTCACCTGTTCAAAAGACGTGGGTGGAGTGTGAACCGGGCGATAGTTTAGTCTATCTACTCCAATTTATTGTAAAACTTTCCAGTGTTTGTCTCTTTACTGTTCTTCCCACTACCTGTTCTGCCATCCATTTATACAAGTTTGTTAGCTAGGTTACTCAGTTTCCCATTTTCCTTCAGTATGTCCTGAGAGTATTGAACTCTCCTAGCCTTCTTTGCTCAATGTGTTCCAGAAATTTCAACTACATGATTTAAGCACAAGTGTGTTTTAATTTGCATTTATTTAATTTCCTAATTGCTCACATGCTCTGTCTATGGTATTCACAGCACCCTTCTATAGAACCACATCTCTGTTAACTCAAATCTCTTCTTCATCTAGGAGCTTAGTAATTTAAAATAACTAAGAACATTTGAACAGATATCCAAATTCTTAACTCACAATAAATCTTTGTAAAACATCTTTGTTGATTACATGCACCACATGGTATTCTCAGCATCCTTCTGTAGAACCACATTTCTGTTGCTTCAAGTCTTTTCATTATTGACATCTTCATTCTATGGTACTCTCAGCATCTTTCTATAGAACCACATCTCTTTTGCATCAACTCTTTTTTTATCTAAGAGTAAACTGTCCAATATTCACTCCATTATACACACTTTGCTTTGTTCATAATGAAATAGAATGTAAGTATTTTCTTTTTAAAAATTATTTTATAAATTGATAATAAAAAGTGAAGTTTTAATCAAATACAAGTCTTTTTGTTTCACTATATTAGTAGACATTTCTGATTACATTGTTTCAAGTTTTATTGGTTACAGCATTATCATAAATTTAACTCTCACAATGTTTTTATCAATTTAATATCTGCAGTAATCAACAGATAATGAAGGCAAGTGCCATGCACACTGCCACTGATAGTCACAATACAGCATTGATTCCTCTGTTCATACATTTTATAACTTTATGTGTTTGTGTATGTTTCAATTATGTGTTAGATAAAGAAAATTTTGTTGTTTTCATGGTCAGTTGTTGACTTTTGTTGACATTTTAACAAATCTATGCATTCAAAAATTGTGAGAAAATTTTGATTCTAGATTAAAAGTTAAAAGTTTCACCCATTAATGTCCACCATCTCATTTTTCGAGGCTTGGCATTAATGAGTTATAGATATAAACCTATAAATAACACTGGATTTTCTGTAGACCTATAATTACTAACAGAGTTTTATAAACCTATAGTTAATACCAGACTTTTTGGAAACCTTTATTTAATACTGGATTTTTTTATGAACTTATAAAGCAGGTTTTTTTAAATTTTTTTTTAATTAATATAAAATTTATACTAAATAATAAGGAAACATGTCATGGCACCTCAGTTTATTCTTAAACCAATAAAGTTACTCTAAATAGATATTCCTAAAGACTCATTGCATTTTTAACTTTCTTTTCTTGATATATATATATATATATACACTTTTTGGTCCAGTTTCATTCCCATTAACCATGATGTCACTGTAGACTATTGGAAAATTCCAGCTTTCAAAAGAATATCAAAGGAATTCCGTCTATCGCACAGAAACCACATTGATAGTTCAAAATGACTGAGATGGTTAAAAGTATGTGTACAAAACAATAATACAATATGAACTTCAGATAGTTTATCATCAAATTTGAGCACAAAAACTTATTCATAAATTGGAAAAATACAGGATGCAATGAGTGAATTGTCAACATGTTATATTTCAATTTCACACATACATGTTGTTTGTTTTTAATTTTCTCAACTGTTTAGTATAGTAGGGACAATTGGGCACCATCATTTAGAAAATGCGTATCTTGATGCAATTCCCTTTGCCAGAAATTTGGAACCAGCATGCTGCACTGCTTGGCATTCGTGCTGGAAATTCTCCAAGGCAAACATTTCAGAGTGTCTTGGTGTCAATCTGAGGGCAATGCAGAGGATCTTTGAAATATTTGGATGAGTCCAGTGGTGATTACGAAAGTATGGTAGCTTAGAAAACTCACTTGGATCATTCTGATAAGAAATGGATTCCTAAACTTTTTGGTGAGATCCAAGCAATGATTGACAATGATAGCTCCAAATCAATCAAGTCCATAGACAGGAGTGTTTGAGTTTTTTATCAGACTAGTAGTGCATGAAGACATTTCTTATACAATATGAAAAAGAGCCAGTTTTTATCCCAAGCTATGAGAGACAAAAGGAAAAACAACATTATGACGCTTTTGAATAAACTCAAGCATCCCCTCTAATCAAACACTTGCCTCAGATGAAAAAACATTTCTGCCATGATAAAATGGTGAACAACCATTGGTTTGCTGTGTCTCCAAAAGTTGGACTGACAGTGATAAAAACCAAATATCTAGTCAACATCATGGTGTTTAGAGTCATCACTAGTGATATCAACATTATGCCTCCATTCATCATTTCAGCACTGACTCAGACTCAACACAGAGGCTTACATCAAGTACCTTGAGGAGGTAGTGTTCTCCTGGGTCAAGAGAGTGGCTGCTGGAAGATCCTATGTCTGGTAACAGGACTCTATACCATACCACACAACCAAGAGAAACTAGTCATGGCTAACAGACAATTTTCAAGATGACATCACCTTTAACATCTGGTCACTTAACTCTACAGGCTGCAACCCACTTAATTATTATGTATGGAGTACAGTTGAGTGAAAGACCACCAAAACTCCTTGTAACATCAAAGATGAACTGAAGGCAAGGATTATGGCAGGATTCACCAACTTCAACAAGAAAACCATCCAGAAGAGATGCAGGAGAATCAATGTAGTTGAAGTCAATGGTGATTTTATTGAATGAATTTACTCTTCAGTATTTCAAGATATTTTTGTGTAATTTTAGTAAATGAGACAGATAAGGAATATTTTCTAAGTTTTCTGTTCAGTGGTTCTTGTGACCTCATAACTTTGGTAAATATATCTGTTAAAATGAGATGTCAGAGTTATTTTTATTTTTGCATAATTTAGATAATATATTATCCATTGTACCTTGCATAATAAAAAAATTAAACAGGCCAACCATGTTGTTTTTTTTTAATTAAACTTGTTGCCTAAATATGCCATGTAGATAGATAGATATAGTTTAAAATTTGCTAATCATCAGAGAAAATGGCAAATAATGTCATTAGGAGAGCCACTAACAATCACTATTCAGAGTTGATTGCATAATTTTTTTCTTAGTTACATTTATTTTGATTACAAATTCAAAAAATACCAATCCTCATATAAAACAGAGAATACTTCAACATTGCAACAATCAAATATTAACAAAATTTAAATTATTTAATGATCAGTCTTAATTTGAAGATTATGCATGAAACTCTAAGTTGCTAAACTGGCAAGGAAATTATATATATATATATATATATATATATATATATAGCAATATTTTTATTATAAGTGTTTATAATAAAAAATATAGTTTACTGCAACACAAAAGCTATTGTGTTTTGGTACCAAATTTATTAGCACCTCATCAGACTGCCTGATGAGATGCTGATGAATTAGTACCAAAACCCAAGAGCATTTGAGTTGCAGTAATTTATGTTTTTATTATAAACACTCATAATAAAAATATTACTATATATAATGCTCTACTTAATATCAAGCACTCTTCAAAAAGTAAATTATTATAAACAGTGTATTGTTAACCTATTTGTTTGTACTACTTGTAAGGTACACACACACACATCACAATTTGGCACAATTTTGAATTTCATGCACAAGGCAATTGTGAGGTGCATATTGAAAAACTGATCATTGTAAATTTTAATATTATTATTTGCAACATCCTGTGTTGTTAAGGTAGTAGAGCAGATCATTATTTATGAAACAAAATCTCACAGTGCAATACTTTATGTACATTTACACACACACACACGCACACACACACATATATATATATATATATATATATTGCGCTGGATAATATCCATTGAATTCTCTATACACATCTATCTCTTAATATTTTATATTAAATAGATCTTTTTGGATTATTTTCTGTGTTCACAAATGTGGCATTGTTATCTATCTATATATCTATCTATCTATATATATACACGTAACTGCCTCTTAGTTAATCCTTTTTGGTTAGTTTAGTATCGAGCACTTTTCTTTCTTTGTGGTTTGTTCCGTTTGAGGGTTTTTTTCTTTGCTGTGAAGTGCTGTATGTATTGTCGGTGCTCCGCAGTTTTCTTTTTTTTCCCCTCGTTGTCCAAAGCTTTATAGCCGAGGGCGATAACGGAGTTAGATTCTGCCGGTTATTCGTGGTGCTTAAAAATTACTTGTGTAACATTTTAAGATTTGAATACGTACAGAGTCAATTTTATTATTATTTTATTATTATCTATCTATATATATATATATATATATATATATATATATAGTGACATAAATTAATAAATATACATATGAGGAGGGTGTACGCATATACAGTATTATTATTCAGGTGTTAATAAAACAGTGCTCAATGTATGAACAGGGCTGTATTATATATCTATTAATAAATATACATATTATTCTATGTGTATTGCATGACTCAGAGTTTCATGCATTATGAAATCATCAGGTGCATATTTCAAACTGGCAGTTTAATAAATTTGAAGTTCACTCAATGTTCATGGAAATTAAATCTTATAAAGTTATGTTACTGCTTTTTTTAAAATTTGAATATTCTACAATTAGATTTGGATAAAAAATTTAAATTCCAAATTAAAATTAAATTGAAATAAAAAAAAATAATAAAATGCAGGGAGAAGACATCAAAAGGGTATAAATCATGAGTCTTAAAAATTTAAATATTCAGATATTGCAAGTACATAAAAATGTAGGGAAAATTAAAATTTTAAATAAAAATAGAAATAAGATAAAAGAAAAGAAAAAAAGAAAAATTAAGAGGTAAAATTTAGAATTAAAAATTAAAAATGTAAGGAGATAAAATAAAAGGGGTTTAATTCATAATTGTTAAAAGTAATAGTACAAGGGAAAGAGAGAGAAAGAAAGAAATAGGCAAACATAAAGAGGGATCTATTTCAATCTGGGTCTAAGAATTTAAATAAGTATTTTTCCTATGACAGCATGTGATCATTAAATCACTTCTTTTATGAAGCAAATTTGGATTCTTGATATTGTTTAAGATGGCAAGTTTTTCTAAAAGGCATAGATTACATTTATTTCCTTTTCCACTCTGATGTTTGGAATTAGCTATATTCCAGGTAATCATTGGGTTCTTACTGTTGTTCTTTAATTTCCAATAATGTATGGATAAAGCAGTACTTATTCTGTATTTACTGTTGTTTAAAGACATGTGATTGTTAAATCTTAACTTCTACCTATTAGAAGTACTTCTTTTAATCGTGTTATGAAAAAAGCAGCAACATAACTTTGTAAGATTTAATTCCTATAAACATCAAGTGAACATAAATTCAAATCTATTAAACCATCAGTATGAAATATGCACCTGATGATTGCATAATGCATGAAACTGTGAGTCATGCCATAGACGTAGGTTAATATGTATATTTATTATTATTACTTTAAAGAATCTATTGAGTGGATATGCATGTTTGAATAAACTTTCCTGTTTTTAAAAAGTGTTAAATTATGTCTCTTGGTCTATACATTGAAAAGTCTTACTTTTAGTAAAGAAAAGTGTCCCTTCCAGCAGCCATGTCCTTTTCTTTGTTATAACACTTAAGTGCACAGAACAGTAAACATAAAATTATACTATTTAAAAAAAAAACTGGGATGGCTATTCAAATACATTTGTCCACTAAATATAATTTTGAAAGTGAGAAGAAAATATGTTGGAATATAAACAAAATCTATTAATGACTTAACAATGTTATATATTTTATATTTTTGTTTATATACAGTATATACTTGTTTATATATCAAATATGTATTAGCTAAAGTGTTCTTGATATATTTATAATTAACTGTCAATGTTTTTTAGCAAATTTCTACACACAAAAACAGAGAAAATGTTTTGATTCTGCCAATGATACAGGTTTAAGTTATGGTAAAATGTCATTGTGATTTATAGAATTAGAAAAATTTCAAGATGAAAACAATGGTTGTTATTATATGAAACCAATTATTTAACACTTTTTGCATGTACATTTTTAAAACTTCTTTTCTCTGGTGAAGCATTGGCTCTGCATTCAAAGTTTTCAAACATGGAGTGTTAAAAAATAATTTCCCATTCAAATTCTTTAATGTAAATCCAACTTGCTCACTTGGAGAGCTAACAAGATAACATTACCAATTTTTTAGCAGTGAATTGTAATTAAAATTTGTTATTATTTTAAATCTTACATTATTGCTTCATTGCTTTCATTTTCTATCAATGATATTCTCAGCATCCTTCGGTAAAATGATATTTCTGTTGTTTACAGTTTTCTCTTCATCTGAAAGAAGATTGTTCAGCATTCACCTTTGACTCTAAATTATTCATATATGATTCTTAGTGTATAGTCTGGGTAATAATCAGTAAGCAGAAGTAACAGCTTTAGCTATTTGTACCTAATTGGATGTGTTATTCAGTAACAAAAACTAAAATAAATATCACATATATCTCATGAAGAAAATAAGAACACAATTAAAAACTTGACATTCTATATTACTTCAAATAAAAGGTTTAAAGGAGTCTTTCATCAATACAGGAAAGAGCAATAATAGCTACTAGACTTGAGAAACCTATTTTCCGGAAAAAATTTTTTAAGAGAAAGATTTTATAAATTTCACCTGAAAGCAATACTGTGTACTCAGTCAATTAATGCTAAATGATTCCTTATAAAGAAACAGCAAATATTTGCCATTGCCAATCTAATTTATTAATAGCCAAAGAAGTCTTCTAAAAGCTAAGCAGAGTACTAAGTAAGAGAAAAACTTCAGTAAAAAAAAAAAAAAGGAAAAGAGTTCTAAAATATATATGCCCACCTGTATGGCAGTGAGTGTTAGACAATCTCTTCAAAGATGAAGAGGAGACTTGAGGTTATAGAAGTGTTATTCTACATAAGAAAGCTGAGGTTTCCATGGACTAAACATGTGAGCAATGATGAAGATTTAAAGAACAGGCAAACAAAAAGGAAACTTATACTTAGCATCAGAAAGAGGTTATTGAAATTCCTAGGGCACATAATGAAAAAAAAGAGGATTTGGAAAATCTTATAGTCACAGGAAAAATTGAAGGCAAGAGGGACAGAGGAAAACAATGCATAAAATATTTAGCGAGCTTCAGTAAACAGATGGTAGAACAGCATTGAGGAGAGATAACAGAAAGGGGAAATTTATAAAGAACTACAAAGGACAGTTGTGGAGAGCCACGATTGTCAACGTCCTGAAGGGACATGGCAAATAAAGAAGAATGGTAATCTGTATAAATATCACAACCAGAGAGTGGTAATGTTAATTATGTATTTTCTCATGTAATTTAAAAGTAAGGAAAGCAAATTAAAAAGACAAGTGATCATAATAAATGAAGATAGAGTGTATTACATATATTTGGAATAAAATTTCTTATGATTTGAAAATAACATTTCATTTTTTAGTATTGCTTCAAATAAGTATGATATAACTAAGCTCCTTTACTTTTAATTATTTCCTCCCATGCAAGGTAATAAAGCCACTAAGATCCAAGTGTGAGAGAATATGAGAAATATTAAGGTGAGAGAACAATAAATGAACGGAAATTAAGAAGACAAAAACTAACAGTTGATATTGCATTTTATTTTTAAAGATCAAAGTTTACTGGAAAGCAAGAACCAGAAAGATAGTTTCATAAGTGAGAAGTGTGAAAGTAGAAGTTAGCATAGAATTTACAATTGCATCAATCCATTTCAACTGTAAAATGATGAGGCATTGCCACCAGTCTAGTAATGTACTTATATTCGTAAAGCTTAGGTTTTAATGGAAAGTTCATCAGAAAAATTAACATGAAAGTATTTCTAAATGTAGCACAGGGAATCTATATTACAGTAGTGGGAAAGTGACTGAAAACTTTCTTACAAAAACATATTCTTGGTTAAGAGTATCCTATAAACGAATTGATGGTTAAGAACATCCTATGAAACAATTATTCATTAAGAGAATTCTATAAAACAGTTGTTTGTTAAGAGTATCCTATAAAGGAATTGTTAAAAGTATCCTATAAACAATAGGTAAGACTGCTTGCCTGTAGGTCATTTGTACCACTGTTTTTGATAGGATACTATCAAGTTTGATTTTATGTATTTCCTAAGAAAACCATAGAATTAATAAAGCAAAGATCTAACTCTTTATGAATTTTGTGAGATCAGTTTGCTGACCATGACACAAGGGCACATCCTGCAAGTTTCATTATATTTCTTTTTGTAACTGTAAAATGTTAATGTTTGGAAATTAATTATCATTCAAATATTTATTATTTGAAAATAAAATGCATAAAATGAATGAAGAAAAATTATTTCAAATCTAAAGATGACTATTTCTTAAAAAAAACTGTATCTCTTCATCTCATACTAAAACAGAAGAATATATATCTATATTTTTCTTTTTCTTTGGCAGATCAGTCCAGCAATTGGTACAGTGTTGAAGTCTGTTATTATAAAATTGTGTTACTCAGTCTGATACCCCATGCCTATGGTTTAGATTTAATTTACAGTGACCGTTGCAAAGGTCAATGTTTCAGAAACAAAGTTTCAGTTTAGTAACAGATTTGCTTTAGATGCTACATTAGTTCTGTTTTAAAAATTTAAGCATTTGGAATTAAATTAATTGTAATGACAGTTCTTTAATAAATAATCAAATATTTGTTTTTCAGTAATTTTTTTTATTTATTTTATAAAGTCTTTTATATTTCCTTCATAGACATGAATTTGGGAAAAAAATAAGCAGCAACTCTAATTTTTCTGAAAATAATGATATTTTACAAATTAAAATATCTATTTTTCATCATTTGCCAATTTGAAATTTCTTTGTTTAAATGCCACATTCTGCTTCTTTAGATTAGTTTTCTTTATTATTTATGAATTGTTTTGTATTCATGGGAAAAATAGTAGAATGGTTGCACATTGCCATTTGCATTATCTTACACAACCAGTGCCAGATTAACATATGAATTAGTATGGGTTGTAACCCTAAGGCCCAAAGACTAAAGAGGTCCCCAAACGCCCTCTAGTCTTATGTCCCTGATAAAACTAAAAAAAATAAAGTTATAACAAGAGAGATTTATTTATTTTCAGATTTAATGGAGTTTGTTTGAGCTAATTTAAAATAATTTAGAGTTTGGGATTTTTTAAAATTTTTTTTTACAATATGATACAATCAAAAAATCTGTTATTTTGTGACTAATCTCCATGATTTTGAATTATTAGATTGGTTTTCAGAAGTTGACAATTTTAGTAATAAATATAATTCGTTTTTTGTTTTTTTTAGCTTTGGTGAGCTAGGATTGCAAGGCCATAGCAAATCATAATTTTCCTTCTCCGTTATCTAAAAATATGTCTTTTTTAACAGACACAGGGATGGGGCACTGACGAACATACAGACTGAAGGGTCCCCAAATTAACCAAAGGATCTCTTATGGCCTAAATCCAGTCCTGTACACAATCTATAATTTTAATATATAACTTTTGTTATGAAAGTTATACAAAACTGATATTAGGTCTTTTATTGTTGTGTTGATTTATCTAGACATTTGACCATATTTAAATAATAGGTAATAAAATAAAATTGTTATTTGATGTCTCATCATATCTTTAGTGTAAAGAATTTTTTTTTATCTGTTGTGTAAATTCTTTTCCCACAAACAGTTGTTATTGATTCTACCATTTATTTCTTTGTATTTCTTTGTCTTTTTGATTGTATTTCTTTGTCTTTTTGATTGTATTTCTTTGTCTTTTTGATGGTAAACAAATGCAATAATTGATGAGAAAAACAATAATGCATACCTGTACAAACTTATGATACAGGGTGCAATAAATGAATTATTCAACTAAACTATGCAAAAATAAAAATAAGATTGATATCTTATTTTAGAATATATTTTCCAAAATTATACAAATATTCTATTATGAATACTGACAAATCTTTTCCTATAATATAGCAAATTTTAAACTCTATTTATAAGGTATATTTAGGCAACTAGCATTTATTCAAACAAGTTTAATTAGAAAGAACCAACAATGCTGGTCTGTTTAGTTTTTTATTATACAGGATGCGATGGATAAATTGTCATCTAAATTATGCAAATATGACAATAACACTGACGTTTCATTTTAACAGATATATTTACCAAAGTTGCACAAAAATATCTTGAAATACTTAAGAGTAAATTTAATCAATAAAATCGCCATTGGCTTCAACAAGAGCCACCATATTACTTCAGAATGTTCAGCAACACTTCAGGACAGTCTCTTTGCTTAAGTTAGTGAATGCTTGCCTTCAGTCCATCTTTGATGTTACAAGGAGTTCTGTAGATTTCTCACTCAACTGAGGGGATTTCAGACTGAGTACTTAGGGGGCCAGATGTTAGGAGTGATGTGATTACAGAAATTATTTGACAGCCAATCACTGGGTTTGCCTGCTTGTATGGCATAGTGCAGAGTCCTAATATAGAGTCTTCCAGCAACCACCCTCTTGACCCAGGGAAACACAATCTCCTCAAGGAAATGGATGTAGTCCCCTGTGTTAAGCCCGTGAGAAGATAAATGGAGGTATAACTTTGTCTTCACTAGTGATCATTCTAAACACCATGATGTTGACTGGATATATCATCCAACTCTTTCCTTATTCTCTGTAATGTCCTCAGATTGACACCCAAATTTTCTGAAATATTTGTATTGGAATTGAAGCTTTCGACATGAATGCTAAGTAGTACATCATGTAATTTTTAAGTCCCTATGTAGGGTTTATTGCAACATGGTGCTCTTTTTCTCAAAGATGATGCCCAGCTGATCCTACTATACAGTGCAGTTGACTAAATTAAAAACAATGTGCATGCATGAAGTTAAAATATAAAATGTGACAATTTACCTATTGCACCCTGCATAATGTGCATACATATAACAGTTTTTTTCTCTCTGTTATAAAAATATGCAAATACTTTTTATTTGATATTTATGTCTTATCATTTTTAGATGATACCCATATTTAGTCAAAGCTCCATTAATTTATTTAACAGTATATTTATTTATATTTGTCTAATGGCCTGAATATTCGACGAAAAAATTTATTAAAAAAAAAGATGTGCCCTCTGATAGAATCTTGGAAGGTCTTAAGCTTGCAGTCTAAAGCCCATTGAATTTAATGCCGGTTTCTCCTGTTAAGGAGGATACAGGTTAGCATCCTGTGAGAGGATGGATCTTTTTCTTTGAAAAGATCTCAAATAATCAGGCCATAGATGATAATAAATAAAGATACTGTTTAATAAATAAACGAAATGTCTACTCAAATATAGATATCCACTAAAAATAATGTTTATAGTGATGAAATATATCAGATAAATAAAAAAAAAAATCCATTCCATCTTTAGAAATATATATTTATATACACACCCACTCACTACTCCCATTTATATGTACACACATACACACACACATGCTTTATAGTTATATATATATATATATAAACACACACACACACACATATATATTATGATATAAAAGTAATATACACGTGTGTGCATTGGAGTATAAAAACCAGCCTTTCTTTACACATGCATGCATTTGTGCTCACATGTTTCTTTCTCTTAGACCATTATAGAGATAGGCTTGATATATTAAAATATATTCTGCAACATGGCATTCTGTTTTGACAGTGGTAGTAAAGGGCTGGGTAGGAGGGAATCGTTAGAGTGTCAAAAAGAGAAGGCGGTTGGAGGAGTGGACAGTGTGTCTATGGGAAAGTAGATAGTCAGGGGCAGAGAACTGTGCAGTGATTAGCTGCTGCTGCTGTCCATGTAGCATGTCGCCCCTTACGTAAATAGATGTATTGTATATCTGCCAAGCTGCATTCCAATGTAAAAAGTCTGTTCTATCTGCCATATCTGATCTGATTGGGTTTGCATCTATACTACTACCGATGTGGCTAGTTAAGTTAAAGGTAGCACAAGCTGGCTTTTAATACTTTTCCAATCTATGGATAGTACAGCAGAGTGTGGTTGCCAGACTGAGGCAGGCAGGCAACCAGACCAGCATGTTGACCACCCCCCCAACCCTACCCGCCTGTCTGCCTCAGTACATACTCTCATAACCTCAACCTACCCCTTCCTCACCTTCATCATCTTTCTCTGTCCACTTGTCCTGTCTCCAACCATTCCTCCACTACTGATATCCACTGCACCTTCCTCTCTCTCTGTATTTCTGCTATATTCTTTCTCTCTATTTGAATTTCTCCTGACCCTCCCCTTTTTCCTCTCTGACCATCCACCACCCCTTTCTGCTGCAGAGTCCATCAGACTTAGATACATGATGAACCTAATCAATACTGCTTCTCATTCTTCACAAAGGATTATAGTGCCTAAGATCATGCCACAGAGTTAGTCAAATGGAAAAAAAAAATGTTAGATAGCATTCCAATATATTTGCCATCAATCTCCCACATCCTCTCTCTTTCCTTCTCTTTCTTCCCCTTCTTTGCCATACCGTCCTCCCACCTTGGATATCTTTCTTTCTTTGTAATCTACTCCTTTTTCTCCATCTATTTTTTTTCCCCATTGCTTCTTTCTTTATCCACTTTTCTCTTCTTCTCACTTTGTTGTATTAAACAGTAAAGTAAAGTGGTCTTATTAGGGTTTTAACTTGTCTGTGCTTTTATGTATATTAATCTGAGTAATGATGAATTACATGATACATACTTGGGCCTTGATTTTTCTCATTCCAATTTTTCTCATTATACATATATACATAAACACACACACATTTTACATATATATATATATATATAAAATATTATTTTGTTATATACATATACTTACAGAAGATTAATTCTCACACACATATATTTATATACATAAACCTCAGTCTGATACTTCAAATGTAAAGCCAATATTGAACGTATGTCAGGAAATCTACATAATAACTAAAATTATCCTACGTCAGTTCACAGGGTACTCTATCAAAAGTTGTCCACTCAAACCAAAATGTTGATTAATCATTTGAAAAATAAAGTAAAAGAAAAATGCGACAAGAAAATTGGCTAAAACAATCTTTGCTTTCAAAACTGTGATGAGCATTTTTTGGAGTAAAACTTTTGTAGTTGAAGAGTGTATTTCATATTATAAATATGCAGAAGTAAAAAAAGGCTTTTAAGGTTGCTAAGAAGGAATGATATTATTCTACACTGATTCCAAAATATTTTTCCTAAAGAAAAAAACCTTCTTTATTCCACCATTTGGCACTGAAGGCTTAATGGCACATTATTATTTAATATCAGTAATTAATTATCAAATGACAAGTTATTCTTTATTATTATATATGACTCTAAATTATAGTAAATGTCTTTAAATTATAATAAATGATTACTCACGATATAAAACATATAGTTAATTATTGATAAAATGTTGAGTAATAATTACAAGCTTACTACTGAAATTAATTTTTTAAAAATTAACTAATGAATGTTAATTATTAATTAACTTTAAGTATTATAACTGTTTTAATGCTGACCATTTCTTATAAAGAAATGGTTAGCATTATCATTACCATAATTTTTCATCATTTTAAAAATACAAAATATAATTTTATAAAATTTGATTGTTAGATAAAAATTAGTTTTCACTTAAAAATTATTTTACATTCCTGATTAATGAACTTCCACAAATTTTAACCACTGAATTTTGTACAAATGTTACTTAACTATTAGATTTTGAATAACTGATACATAAGTTTTTTATGTGTTGTGTCCCTTTGGGACTCTGGCGATTATGACTCTCCACAAATTTCTTTCCTTTGTACTCTTAATAAATTTTGTCTTTTTATTATCTCTCCTAAACACTGTTTTGCTACCCATTTACTCAGGCTCACTAGGTAGGTTATGCATTATTTTCCTCAATTATTCTTGCCGTCAATCTGTCCAGTGTGTATCAAATTTTCCAAGCCCCTTTCCTCATTATGTGCCCTAGAAATTTTAAATGTATATTTTTGATGTTAAGTGTAAGTGACATTTTTGTTTAAATTTTCTCTCAAACTTTGTCATTGAGTATATTTTATACAACTGTAACCAGTACATTTTATATAACTGTTATTTAACCAGTAAATTGAAAATTATATATTTATTTTAAATTAGTTGAACACATTTTACACTTTCAAGTAATTATTTTTTTCAATATTATTTCTTATTTGAATGCTAATATTTTAGCAATTATAAATACATATTAAAAATGTTAATATTATTTTGAATTAGGTGTTGAATATTGTATCATTCAATGATTTCATTTTTGTATTATTACTGGAGTGCTTTAAGTTAACCTTGAAATACTAGCGTCGGTTCCACAAAAAGATATAAATATTATTTATCTATGAAATATTCAATAATTGAATATTTTGCAAGTACATAATTAATAACTATTGCTAATTATGATAGAGCTTGTCAAGTAATAATCATATAATGATAAGTAAATGACTTTTTTCTGATAAAAAACGAACAATCAACTTTTGCTGTGTAAAGTGGATATATTTACTTAAAATTTCATTACTATTAACTGTCGAAAGTAGATTTACTTCATGGCTTTGAAAGAACATATCCTTATAATGTGAGAAGCAGATATTTTTAAAGTTTGAGGGTAGATAATTAACATGATTACAGGAATGACCATGAAATTTAATCACACTGTGAAAAGCCTGAATACTTTTAACTTGATTAGGACTAAATATATATATATATATATATCCGAGTGGGTACAGAACAAAGAAAGAATTTTTTCCATCCAAAACATTAATTTAAAACAGTGCTCAATATATGATGTATAGAGCTGTGAATATTTATTATAAATTATGTTTTAGAACATGTCCCAGGACAATGAACCAAATATAGGGAGCAGACGAATTCAGTTTTGCTTTTACCTCCCCAAAGAAACGTACCCAACATTGAAACAAACATATGATTGTCAAGGCCATATATTAAAAAATAATATACATGTTCTAAAACATAATTTATAATAAATATATATATATATATATATATATATAATTAATATCATTACAGGAATGAACATGAAACTTAATTATGCAGTGAAAGTGATGAGTACCCTTAAATTGATTTGACCACCTATCTATCTATCTATCTATCTATCTATATATATATATATATATATATATATATATATACTATCCAAATAGCGGCTGGTCAGACAAGCAGATGGTATTTCAAAGAAAAGTGCTCAATGCACAACCAACACAAATGAACTGAATATGCAGAGTGAATAATATGTTAAAAAACAGAACATGCACCACTTATTTGCTACTCAGGTTTCAGCCACACAGGTCTCTTCAGGCAAGCTAGACCTGCATGGTCAAAACCTGGGTAGGAAGTAATTAGTGTGTGTGTTCTGTTCTTTAACATATATATATATATATATATATATATATATATATATATATATAGTTTTTTTGTTTTTTGGTGGATAACCAAGATCATTACAGGAATGACCATGAAATTTAATTATGCAGTGAAAGAGTTGGGTGATGTCAACTTGATTTGGCTATATATATATATATATATATATATATATATATATATATATATTTTGGTGGATGCATAATTAATATCATTACAGGAATGACTATGAAATGTAATTTCACAGTGAAAAGGTTTAGTAGTGTCAACTTGATTTGAATATATATATATATATATATATATATATATATATATTAAGAAATTTTACAAAGATTTACAAAGCTGGAAATAGCCAATATATTTGAATTTTTATTTGTTTTAAAATATATATATATATATATATATATTTAAATCAGTTTTAAAAAGTATAGGGAAGTCATTTTTTAATTTTATTATTATAGACCAGAAAGTTATAAGAAGTAGCAATCTTTAACAATAATAATTATAATCATAATAATAAGCAGATTTTTTCATTTTTGGTAGGATCCATTTTTGCTAATTAATAATAATTGGGTTATAAAAGTCACTGCAATAATTCAGTCATTGATACAGAGAAAATAACTACAGTGTTTATTATGGCTTAAATATTGAAGATATTTAATTACTGTAAACAGCTGTTGCTATTATTCTTCATTATTAAAATATAAATACTGAATTAATAATATTTAAGAATAAAGGAATTAGTTTTTGTTATTTTCTGAAAATATTAAACACTATTTGCAGAAAAATTGCATTTTTGATTAGATAGAGAAAATAGATGATGAAACATTTTCAAAATGCAATATTTTCAATTTTCAGGCTAATTTTTGTAAAATCATTAAAAAATATTTTAGTAAAGACAAACTCTGCAAATAACCAAAATTAAAACAATGCAAATCAACAAAAAATAAAAGACTCTATTCCATTAATGGAAAAATATATGTTCTTACATTAGCAGCTTAATGTTTGCTTTCTTTTCTTTACATAATATTTTGCTTTTTGGATATTATAAGAATTTTTATTAGTGCTTGTGTAATTTTTTTTTTTTTTTGCTATTTTAAAACAATGATGGCAATCTTTTATGCTTTTTCAGTGCATACATTTTAATGCATAATTTGATATTTGAAAGAAAGTCTGACTTCATAAGAACACTGGTAAAACATATTCTTTGTCATGATTCCAATGTGACCATACTTTTCAGTATATAGACATTAGTATGTATCTCTTACAGGGATACAGAACAAGAGAAGGTAAAGAGAATAGATATACAGAATATATATTTGGGAACAAAGGTGAATGCATAAATACTTGCATATAAGTCTAAATCTATCTATCTATCTATATATATATATATATATATATATATATATATGTATGTATGTATATTATTAAATTTCATAGATATAAATTAATAAAAAGCATTGTTTTATAGTATTTTTTCAATGTTTTCAAGACTGTATTTATTAACAATAATACCTAACATTTATCAAATGAAATGAAGAAATCAGAATTAAGATCTTTTATTATATGGGAATAATGCAATTTCTTTCCTTTTTTTCTTGTGCTTGCATGTGTATAAATAGCAGTTCAATAAAACCAAATCTAATATTTTATCAAAAGTGGACTTGTAATAAAATGATTATTTTAAAAGTAGTATCAAAATTAATTTGGATAAATTATAAGGGATTCAAATAATAAATTTTCTTTATTTTCTTTTCAATTTAAAGACAATCATCTGTCTTTTATTTATAAAAAAAACATTCTTATGTTTTTGTATATGACCTAACTTTCTCATAAATGCTTAGGTTATATTTTATTGGAAACATTTACATTTAACTTCATTTGAAAGGAATTTTCTCTGTTTTTTATTTAATTCTACACTAATTAGTTAACACCTTTAAATGTTAAGTTTGATATCAGAAGGATAACCCAGCTATTAAACAGCATATATTGTTTTCAATAAAATCAACTCAAGTATTTAGCATAAGTAAATTTGTAATAAAAATAAATTTTCTCAAAACCAGTATCAAAATTAATTTCAATAAAGTAAAAATGATCAAAATAATAATCTTTCTTAATTGTGTTTTTCAATTTAAGGAAAATTTTCACTATTTCTTTTTAAAAACAGTTAAAAAATACATTTGTAGATTTAGTCATATTTTATTTGTGATATCTAATTTACCACACTTTGCTTCATTTAAAGTGAATATTCTGTTTCTCTATTTAACAAGTCAACATGTTTAAATGTTAAATGTTTGATATCCAATAAAGAAACAGTATATTCTTTTAAAATGATGGATAGAGCAAATCTTTATGTGAACTGAGGGAAATTATTTTTGATGCTTAAGCTTTTCATTTTAAGGGGGAAATCTATACAGATATTAACATGAATAAGCTCAAGAAATATTTCCAGAATACTTTAAAATTTGCTGATCATTTAAAAAAAATACATAAGCAGTTATTCTCTTTTGATGTGATTTATTTCATATATAAAAATCTCTTTGTAAATCAACAAAGATTATATAAGTCCATATTACATTTGATAATACTTTCTTTCAATTTGTTTTCAAAAGCTAATTCTTATTATTTTTCATCTTTTTTTATGGTTACTGTACTAAACATTTTGACTAAATATTTCTTTCTGGTATACTAACGGCATATAATAGAGAAATATTGTTAAAATAGTGACAACAATGAGAATGAGGGAAGAAAAAAAATGGAAAAAGAACTCAAACTTTTCAAATTGAAAAGAAGTCAGACATTTATTTTGATCAAAGTAATAGCCAGTAATGCAACTGCACATTTCCTTTGATACAATCTTTTTCTTAAGTAAAACTTTGTCATTATCATTTTTCTTTTCTCTTCTT